>VMBQ01000451.1:113968-287035 GCA_007657795.1 Dreissena rostriformis
TTTCTTGGTCTCATTGTGTAGGGGAATGATTGAAGTTCAATTTTAGTCAGGGTGGACTGTTTAATTCCTGGTCGTTTCCATGGAAACCAAGATGGCGGCCATTAGAATGTCATTTTTAAGGGACCATACCTGTCAAAATCTTTAGTTTTATTAGTTTTATATGCCTATATATTTTGAATTAAATTCCTCTGATGTTTCAAGCACTTATATTTGGCTTTCAGATTTACTGTTCTTTGAGGTCAAGAAAGGTCATGGTCAAGGTCATCTAAAGGTCAAAATGTAAAAAAATGCTACAAAATTATGGTTTCTACCCAAAACTAATGTTTTTTATATAACAATTTGAATCGATATATGCTCAAATAGTGTTTTTAAACAATGTGCAGTAAGTACTGAAAAGGAATAAATTTATTTTAAGGTCATAACTTAAATAGTCTTTAAATTAGAAGTCATTACGTGGCACCATTCAAAAACGTACTTTTGTTCAGAAACTGATATTATAGTAGGGTCAATATATGGGAAAAAAAATACATTCAACCACCAAAAAAATGCTACAAAAGGTATTTTAACTGATCCTGGTAGGGTAGAAGGTCCTTTAAAACATATCAAAAGTTTACCGAAATTGGACCTCTCGGATTTTTTTTCAAGATGGCCGCCAATACCTATTAATGATCATATGATCATAACTATGTAACTATACAATCAAATTTGATGAATTTAGTGTCTATACTTAGGTTTCAAGGGGCAAAGGACACATAAAGGTGATCAGACATTGTTTAAGTTAACAATAGTACACACGAGTCAAACGTCATTCGTAGTGACTCTTCATATCTATGCTTATGTTATATCTCCAAACTCTCTTAAATGTGATAAAAATGACTCTAGAAATATGGCCATGAAATACATTATTAAAACCATTCAAGTTGTTTTTTAGGCTGCCTGCATAATAAAGGAATATTCATACAAAAGACGTGTTTAGAGATAACATGGAGATATTGACCGAAACCGTACGCACAAATTGAACAGTTTGTTTATGGCATTAACTACATCGTTTTCAGCGACCGCTTATAAGGACTGTTCGGAGAATGGAACGTGGTGGGTCAACCCAGATACAAACTCAGAGTGGACGAATTACACAACATGTGTACAGAAACAGGTGAATCTAATATATGTTTTACACTTGTATTATTATCATATAAATCAAAAAAGATAGTAGTTTCAATTATATATGTGCACGCCTTTCACAATTATAACTAAAGAAAACTTCACGAAGACAAAGGAAGGCATCCATGGCTAATAAACATCTCAAATTCCCTTCGTAAGTATTGGTATGAACAAGTTGGAAGGCAACCTTTTCAATATGTTTTAAAAAAGCTTGAGTGATGCGCAAACCAAATCATTAAGTCTAAATGAAAATAGTATTAACATACTTTCCTATTCATAACAAGTTTGTGAATGCGCAAGCCTAAATGCAAAATTAATTGACATATTTTAAAATTCAAACTTCATATTCAAAATGAAATATTTGTAACTCACTAAAGGGAACACAACACCACATGAAGCAAAAATCCATTCTATTTAATGCTTAGTGTTGAACAATTGAAACATTATCTCCTCATTAGCTTGAGTATGGACTACCATTAACATTAAAAATTAATTCTCCAATATTGTTTTGATGCATGTTATCAAAATAAGTCATCAAAAAGAAGTAAAATTAAATAGCAGTAAATGTTAATGTTGCGCAAGTAAAATCGTAAAATGCATGACATGTTAAATAGCCTGGCTTCGGGTTTTCCTTAGTCGTTTTATTCATGACCAAGGGGACTGCCACACAATGGTATTGATTAAACCTAAACCATGTCCTCCATAAGTTCACAAAATGTTCCCAACAGCCAATATCGCAAAATGGGGAAGTAACGGCTTTGGCGTGTCTTCGCTATGTTCCGCGTTCTTTCGAAACGCGTGTTGATCCTTCTCAGCACTTCGTGGCTGAATCATAATATAAATATCTTCGGCATCCGTAATTTAAAAGTTGTAGAATTAAGACGACTAATGCTTTATTCGGGGCCTTCGGCAAACAGTCGGGGTCTGTTCGGGATGTTTGTGATGTTTAACGTCCTCGGAAAGCCAACCGCAAAGTTTAGCCATCTTCAAGCAATCACGGGCATACACATAGAAATGACTCAAAACCGAAAGGTCTACAAAAAAATTAGTAATTGAAAAGTTATGTTTCGCGTACATACACTTGTTTATGCCTTGATTTATATTTGTTTTGTTATATACAATAATGTTTGTACCGTGGTAAATATTAGTCAGAATTAACGTGGTTAAATCACGTACATGTTTCTGTTATACCGATAGCTATAATGCATATTTAAATGAGAAACATAACAACACGCCTACTCATATGTTCACAATGCTTAACGGAACACAAGATACTTTTCAGTGAACGCGCTTTTAAAAACAGACGCACACTTATCCATAAACAAGCACAATGCCGATCCATATAAGGCTCCAATAGTGATGTTTTTCAAATATTAACGGTAGATACGGTATTGTATATAAAAATGATTTATAGTGAATCATATTTACATGAACCCCGAAGATAAGTGTGATGTCCCGAACTCAAGCCCATTCAGGGATATCGCTATTCGGCAAAAACTAATGTGTTCTAATGTATTGACCATGTTGATGTTATTTTGTGTCTCCAAATGTCATCTTATTCTTGAACTTAAAATTACTGTTCAACGGCGCTGTGATCATAACAATGTCAACATGTCATTGGCTATTTTCGATGCGTTTCGCATAATTAATGGGGCGGTAATCACGAGAAATCCTAAGTGCATGTAATAAATTTATCCTATGTTGTGCTATACATTGCGGGTAAACACGCATCAATCAATATGTAAAGACAATACGGGACCATTATTGCACCAATGGGAGTTTCATTGAAATTATAAACGTTGATATGGTTTGAGATTTTTGAAGTACTTCAAATGGAAATGGGTAAAACAAATTTGAAAGCATTTAAAATGCATTTGTAACCTTATCTCAAAATCGGCGACGATTTTTATTCCAAGCCTCTGGATAATTAAGAATGGTTAGAACTTCATCATTGTACTCTTAAGCAGGGAACTTAACACACCAGGCACAAACCGGCATTACCTTTTGAGCAGCAACACGAAAGTTATATGTCAAGGAGACGAATGTTTCTCCATATTAAGTGTCCCTAACATCACTGAACAAGTCTGCAGGTTCTCACGGAACCTGGTATCCTTATTGATGCGCGGCGTAAGGCGCCGGAGTATGTCGTAGTACATTGTTGGTGTGATCCTCAGTTATTTTCGAAATAAGGTTACATCCTCTTCTCAGAGCTCCTACATTATTGTATTGGTATATTCATAGTGGAGCCTCCTTTCGCCCGTAGCAAGGTAACGACCCATCGATTACCTTTTCGTCTTCGCCGTCTGCAATAGACAGCCAATGCATTTCAGAATGCATTTAAACCAAAAGAGCCAGCTTTTTTGTAAAGTCCCAGAAAAACAACAGCAACATGGGCAATCCTTTTATACACATGACTATCATTTCGGAAACAGGTCCACATACTAACGAGCACTTAGTTGCATCCACTCGACATGGTCTATGACCATCTTGGTTTGAGTCGATTTTTACCCGAACGCAAACAACGCAAATTTACATATACAATGAGGCAGGGGCTAAGACAAAGTTTACAACGGTCACAAAGACACATGAAGACAACATATTTTGCTCCTTACAATGCAAAACTGTCGAACATTTATGGTGAAAGAGTATTCTAAAAAAGGTACCTTAAAGTTATAAATTGTTGTCTTCTCTTTTTATCTCGAAATGTAATTGATTTTTAAAACACGTTTGCAGATAAAAAGAATGCTGAGCAATACTCGGAATTAAAAAAAAAACTATGGATTTTAACATTACTGTTGTTCTTAGATTACATAGTATATTGCAGCGTAAAATGCAATAAACGCAATTAAAAAAAGCGTGCAATTTGAAAAATTATCACGAATAAGCTAACTATACATTGCAGGATTATCATACAGTGGTTTACGTTGCGTTGGCGTGCAACATCCTCAGTCTGGTACTACTAATTCCGGCATGCGGGATATTTCTAGGCATTAGGTAAGAGCAAATATCCCTGATTGCCGTATTTATGTAACATGATGAAACCACTTTGATCAATTTTTAAATTACAATAACCATGGCGTACGTGGACACACATCAAATTTGTTCATAGAAACATGTAACGGTGATTCAGATTCAACAACGAAAGGAATTATATCAACAGGCGGTACAAATGCTATGAAATTGCGTAGCCAAACCAGACATTATTATTGTACGTATTAAATATACGTTTTTCAGTTGTAAGACTCAGTCGAATCGTAACTTGATTATTTTAAGTCGAATGTAAATGTTTTATTCATGATTCAAATGATCATTTTACAATAAACGAATCGAGTCAGGTGCGTTTTATTGGTATCACTTCGAGAAGTCAGTAAACTATTTAAATAAAAATATATATATTCGAAGTATTCAAAATAGTTAAACTCCTGAAAAATTGTTAGCAGATTCATGTTGTTAAAATTCTCTGGTATGTTATTTAAGACGTGTGACATTTTATACATACAATACAGTTACTACATTCAGTTATTTAACAGAACAAGTACTACCTTACGGACCATTACTAACGGTAATACGTTTGTTCCAATTTCAGACAGCTTAGAATGCAGAAACGAATTAAACTTCACCTCTGTCTGTTCCTGTCATTCATCTGTGCGTGCACTGTTACAATTATATGGGATGTCGCCGTATATTTGGACAGGCTGCAAAAGCAACGAAGTGAGACTGTAATGCACAGTAATTCTGTAAGTATAGTTGATATTCTCAAAAATATATCAACCTAAATCCATTATTATGCTACTCGGTCATTTCTTCTCTACAGTTGCTTCATTGCTGCATCCCTTCTGTATATCTCTCGTGTGTATAAAGACAATTGATTTACCATC
Source organism: Dreissena rostriformis (assembly GCA_007657795.1). Classification (NCBI taxonomy): domain Eukaryota; kingdom Metazoa; phylum Mollusca; class Bivalvia; order Myida; family Dreissenidae; genus Dreissena; species Dreissena rostriformis. The sequence continues at coordinate 119,008 of VMBQ01000451.1, forward strand.
TTAATATAGCGCATCTGATCAGTATTTATGACAAGGTAAAATACATACCATAAAATAAAAGATCACACTAAAATGTGCTTTTTTCAAGAGATAAACCACTTTGTCATTACTTCATAAATGTATTTATACNGCAACGTCAAAATGGCTATTTTCGACGCTTTTCGCAGAATGAATGCCCCATAATCACGGGAAATCCTAAGCGTATGTAATAAATTTCCTCCAGGTTGTGTTAAACATTGGGGCTAAACGCGCATTAAGCATAATGTAAAGACAATACGGGACCAATATTGCACCAATGGGAGTTTCATTCCAATTATAAACATTGATATGGTTTGTGATTTTCGAAGGACGTTAAATAGAAATCGGTCAAAAACATTGGAATGCTTTTAAAACGCATGTTAAACCTTTTATGAAAACGGTGACGACTTTTCTCCAAGCCTCTGGACACTAAACACTTCAGGCACACAACGGTCTGCACTGTTGAGCAGCACCACGAAAGTTATATGCCAATGAGACGAATGTTTCTCCAGATTAAGTGTGCCACAGATCACTGGGCCAGTCTGTAGGGTCTCACGGATTTGATGCGCGGCACTTTCGGAATAAGGCTACATCCTCTTCTCGGAGTTCCTACATTATTGTTATGTAATATCCATAGTGGAGCCACCTCTCGCCCGTGAGCAAGGTGCAGACCCATCGATTACGTTTTTGTCTTCGTCGTCTTGAAACCCCACTAACACTCAAAATCAACGAATAATTCGTAAAATATTTCATAAAATAAAATTAGCCCATAAAATGTCAGTGTTCCTTATAGCAAAAGCCAAAGTTGCAACGCTAGATGTGGTCTGGTAACATAGATTTAACAAGATACAAAATGCTTTTTTCAAACTCTTTTGTGGTACAATATATTTAACACGTGTTCATGTATCATTTTATTGTTTATGTGTCGTATAAATAGATATCATTGCGGAAAATTAAAATGAAATATATTGTTCAACAAAAAATAAAAAAGAGGATTTTGTGTCTTGTTATATCTATGTTACCAGACCACATATATCGCTGAAATTTTGGCTATTGCTGTAAGGAACACTGATTGTTTAAATGTTAACTTAATTTTACGAATTTTTTAACGAGACATTCGTTGAGTTTGAGTGTTAATGGGGCTTAAAATAGACAGCCAATGCATTTCAGAGTGTATTTGAACCGAAAGTGCCAGGTGGAAGATAGTAACAGCCATTTTGTAAAGTCTAAATACGCTTAATGTAAATTGCAGGATTATCATACAGTGGTTTACGTTGCGTTGGCGTGTAACATCCTCAGTTTGGTACTGCTGATACCGGCATGCGGGATATTTCTAGGCATAAGGTAAGAGCAAATATCCCTATCAGCCGTATTTATTTAATGTTATGAAACCACTTTGATCGAATTATCCATTCCAATAGTCATGGAGTAAGTGGACATTCATCCAATTTGTTCCTATACACATTTAACGGTGATTCAGAGTAAACAATCGCAGGAATTATATCAACAGGCGTTACACATGTTATTCAATTGCGTAGCCAAACCACACACCATTATTGTATATATTTAATTTGTTTCCAGTTGTAAGTCGAAAAGTAACTTTATTGGTTTAGTCGAATGTACGTGTTTTATTCATGATTCAAATGATTATATTACAATAAACGAATCGAGTCAGGTGCGTTTTATTGGTATCGCTTCCGTAAGTCAGTAAACTATTTTAATAAAAATATATATATTCAAAATATTAAAAAAAGTTAAACTCCTGAAATATTGTAAGAAGATTCATGTGTGTTAAAATGCTCTTGTATGCTATTAAAGACGTGTGCCATTTTATACATACAATACAGTAACTTGACACAGTTATTTAACAAAACAAGGACAAACGAACGGACCATGACCTACGGTAATATGTATGTTGCAATTTCAGACAGCTTCGAACGCAGAAACGAATTAAACTTCACCTCTGTCTGTTCCTGTCATTCATTTGTTCCTGCACTGTAACAATTATCTGGGATGTCGCCGTATATCTGGACAGGCTTCAAAAGCAACGAAGTGAGACTGTAATGCACAGTAATTCTGTAAGTATAGTTGCTATTCTCAAAAAATATATCAATATGACTCCATTAGTATGCTACTCGGTCATTTATTCTCCTAAGTTGCTGCATTGCTGCATCCCTTCTTTATATCCCTTCTGTGTATAGAGACAATTGAGTTACCATCTTAATATAGCGCAAGTGACCAGTATTTATGACAAGGTCAAATACATACCATAAAATAAAAGATTACATTTAAATGTACTTTTTTCAAGAGATAAACCACTTTCGTACATTGTATTTATACGACCTTACGAGACTAATGAGTAAGCAATCGAGCAAAAAGTTGACACATACCATATACCACACTATTCCATTACACTTCAGGGCGCCTGCAAGTTGCTTTACATTCTGACGCGTTATGTGAGCACAGCAAACTTCTTTTGGATGTCCTGCGAGGGATTCTATCTTCATCGGTTGATCGTCCATGCATTCTCTACGCCTAAAACTTTGGTGCCGTATTACATTTTTGGATGGCGTAAGTGTAAAGTGATTTCCCAAAAATTAATATTTGACGGTTCATTTGTTATTTAGTTTGAAAATTACTGCTTAAGTCAGCTTATTCTATATTGCCTCTTTAGTGGTGTTGAATCATGAAGGCGGATTGTTCAGTTAATTCCTTACAGGTGTTGTAGATTTAACATGCAACATATATTTGTAGAGTTACGAATGTAGCAACCATTTGACTCCATAACATTTTCTAATTGCGTCATTATTCCGTAATCTTATTATCACACTATGTGAACCTGAATTGGACGTGTCGTATTTACTTAAATTTTAATTAATTGTTATCGATCACGAAATAGGTTTTAATATTCCTTTTTATCGATTTTCAAAGTCAATACACCAACATAGCAACATACGCTTTTTATGCTTACAGTTATATCCTGGGTACCCAGTATAATCTACGCCATTGTTCGTGTGTCCCATGAGGATTACAACGTCAGGTAACTCACACATTTGTCGGGAAAAAATTCGCTGCGAAAATATTACAACAAATATGTGTGATTGCACCATTTTAAAGAATATATTTCATTTAACCATATTTAAACAAGTATAATTTTACAAATTTATACACTGCTCAGCAAACGTCCTAACTTGGTGGAGTTAATTTATATTAAAGTAATTAAGCAGATATACAAACTATCATAAAAATATATAAAAATTGTGATCGATATGTATTCGAATCTGGTTCATTTAGACAAAAACGTCACCGCCTTTATAACTCACATATTTGGGTATCAAGCTTACATTTTCTTCATGTAGGCGAACCACATGGTGTCAGCAATGTTAATGAAACCAATCAAAACATCGTAACGTAATCCATATTTGAGCTTAAACATGATGATTGTAATATTCTAAATGATTACAAATAATTTATGAAATTGTATTCATTGTATTGTGATATATAACCCCTATGGCTTGCTATTTCGCTTCTTTTTTTCCATAATCTCTGACATAATCTAAGATTGAAAATCGTTCAATCTGTGAACATGTCCCTTAAATTGTTTTTGAAACGTGAAATACAAGACAATTGATAGTGTAGCTAAATTTGTTTCCAACCGAATTACATAATTGGTTCAACTAAATACTCCCATAGTAACATATTGATTGATTGCGTTATTACTGATTTATTGTAGTCACTAGATAAATTCAGGAGAAACATAAGATTACAATAAATGTGAAAACAAAACATCAACAACAACGCACAATGGCCTGACGGTTTATGTTTTTATTATAGCTGCTGGGTCAATAATATCGGTGCATTTGAATGGTTGCTGTACACACCAAACCTGCTGTGCGTGTTGGTAAGTGATTAACATTTAACCTAGACTTTATTGATGACTATAACAGTATTAATATCTCAGAACAACGAAAGCATGTTTAAAGTTTGCAATGAGGTCGTCAATGCGATTTGTATCCACTGTGCACAAAATCCGGTGAGATGAAATCGTCGCATATCTATTTAAAGATCTTGTTCAGTGTTATACAAAGTCAATGAATTAATCTTTCGCTAACGTTTTCACTCAATATAAATTTACCAATAAGGTAACACAAAATACAGGTTAGGTTAGAAACCACTCAAAAAAAGACTATCAGTTTGTAACAAACTGTGCGCACCTGATGTTTTTGGACATTTATTATACGTATACGTTTATTATATTGTCACTGTGACCCTGAAGACATGTGTTATACTAATCTCTTTTATAAACAGTTTTCATGATACTGTTCACAGAGTCCGATTCTTATTCAAGTTAAGAATAAGAATCATTTACGTCGAATATAAACGTAAATTAAATGTTACGAGAACTATGAGTCCTCAGAGAGTAAGGTAAACATTAATTAGTTCAGTCATCACATTGGTTTCCGTCTGTAATAGCCACCGCTAAGACGCCAGTCATCTTTTAGAGTCAGTTTACTTGGATCATGTGCCATTAATTCGACAGATATGTCGGACGTTAAAGCAAATAAATTTGATATCTAGATCGGTTAATGTTTACAAATCCATATATAACCGATGCAAGGATATGACGGTATATGTGTGGTGTAAGAAAATGCGAGCTATACATAGTCTGTATGTTTAACACTATCTACTCAAACCACTAGAATACATTTATTACAATGTATGTATTGCCTCGGATTCATTGATGGTGACGCAGCAGTATGTGACGGACTTTGCATTTAAGACAATAACGGTGTTCTCACAATACGTTTACATTCAAAGACAACAAGCTCCAATATACTATCATATAGTCTTGTAGTTTCAGATAAATGATTTCAGGTTCCACAAACACATGTACGATTTATGAGATACACGTACACAATATATTGATTAAAAACACGAATGAATTTAAAATTTAAGACAATTGTCTAAGGATATTAATATTTCGGGTAAAAGCTAGATGCTCAAAAGATGCATTTTCATTTTCACTCAAATATATTTTCAACAGGCAAATGTGGTGTTTCTCGCCAACATACTGAGGATTTTATGTTCAAAGCTACAAGCGCATCCAAATGAACCAAATAATTACAGGTAATTGTATCGTTTATCTCATTATTTCGAGAGAAAAAAACATTTTAAATATTAAAGTTTGCTTTCGATTTTGCGGAGTCAGTGAACAAATAACAACATCATAGTTGTTAATTCAATACAAAAATGCAGATATACTTTAAGCGTGTTTGTATGGCTACAACCAAACATTGATAATGTAAGTACACAAATCATATAATTATATGTTGTTGTTGTCTTTTGTCTTCAGAAAAGCTTTGAAAGCTACATTTGTCTTGATACCTCTATTCGGCCTGCAGCAGTTTATAGTTATATATCGACCACCACCAAGTTCATCGATTGCCTTTGCATACGAGGTTACACAATCGGTCATAATACATACACAGGTAATATTTTTATGATTTTGTGTTGTTATGAAGTTATTTGTTTTACCAGTAGACCCCTTATCACTAATGCACTAATCTTGGAGTATAAATATGCAGTGCTTATTACAGAAACCAAGATTTTAAACATGTTCACGCTTATTCCATTTCATTAAGGTCCGGGTTTCGTTACGTTTATTATTACAATATGCACACTTTCACAATATGTGAATATACTATATTTTGTTATGTGCGATAACACTGCTCTCAGAGGTTTATATATATTTATACATGCTTTTACAGAAAGCTACAAATCGAACATTTATGGTTTTGGTATATCATGAGAAATGACAATACTTTCCTTCAATATTCAAAATAAAAACGGAACTATTCAATACAATTGCTTAAACACTTTGCACATAAAATAACGGGCAGAGTTCTTTTTTTACACGTGCCATTCTTTAATTCATTGGCAAATAAGTAATCGTATATCANTGTGGCCCTTAATCACTATCATTCTCAAACCACTAGAATGCATTTATTGCCTAGGATTCATTGATGGTGACGTAGCAGTATGTGACAGACTTTGCCTTTAAGACAATAAAGGTGTTCAATTCATTTGCATTCAAAGACAATTAACTCCAATATATTATCATATCATCTTGTAGTTGCACAAAAATGCTTTCGTGTTGCCCATTTACATACGTACGATTTATGAGATACACGAACACAATATATTGATGAAAAACACGAATTATTTAAAAACTGAAGAACATTTCATAAGAACATAAATACATGTAGTTCGGGTTAAAGCTATATGATCAAAAGATGCATGTTCATATTCACTCAAATATATTTTCAACAGGCAAATGTGGTGTTTCTCGCCAACATAATGAGGATTTTATGTTCAAAGCTACAAGCGCATCCGAATGAACCAAATAATTACAGGTAATTGTATCGTTTATCTCATTATTTCGAGAGAAAAAAAAACATTTTAAATATTAAAGTTAGCTTTCGATTTTGCGGAGTCAGTGAACAAATAACAACATCATTGTTTTTTAATTCAATACAAATATGCAGATATACTGTAAGCGTATTTGTATGACAACATTGGCTACAACCAAACGATGATAATATAAGTACACACATCATATAATTATATGTTGTTGTTGTCTTTTGTCTTCAGAAAAGCTTTGAAAGCTACATTTGTCTTGATACCTCTATTCGGCCTGCAGCAGTTTATAGTTATATATCGACCACCACCAAGTTCATCGATTGCCTTTGCATACGAGGTTACACAATCGGTCATAATACATACACAGGTAATATTTTTATGATTTTGTGTTGTTATGAAGTTATGTTTTTTACCAGTAGACCCCTTATCACTGATGCACTAATCTTGGAGTATAAATATGCAGTGCTTATTACAGAAACCAAGATTATAAACATTTTCACGCTTATTCCATTTCATTAAGGTCCGGATTTCATTACGTTTATTATTACAATATGCACACTTTCACAATATGTGAATATACTATATTTTGTAATGTGCGATAACACTACTCTCAGAGGTTTATATATGTATACATACTTTTACCGAAAGCTACAAATCGAACATCTATGGTTTTGGTATAACATGAGAAATGACAATACTTTCCTTCAATATTCAAAATAAAAACGGAACTATTCAATACCATTGCTTAAACTCTTTGCACATAAAATAACGGACAGAGTTCTTTTTTTAAACGTGCCATTCTTTAATTCATTGGCAAATAAGTAATCGTATATCAGCATTTTATATCGTAACCTTTCCTATTCGTATTTTTATTTAAAAAAGCACGGCCAATAATTTCTTAAAGTCAGGGCGTTTCTTGGCATATAATCAAATATACACGTTTTGGTCTAAGTGTAAATAACTATAATTATACGTAGTGCAACTAGCGATAATAAGTGCACATTTTGGTGTTTAATATCTTCTTCGAATTTATTAAACTTACATCACACTTGTTATTCAGAGCGACCGTCTCATATTTTCTTTCGGCATAACATAATGTAGATGCAATAACTAAAACAGAGCTCGAGCACAACTTTGCTTTATTTCTAGGGTGCATTTGTGGCGTTGATTTTCTGCTTCATGAACGGAGAGGTACATACGTACCTACGTAGTTGCCTAGGAAAGCGCGTGAACCTGAGTTCCGGAACAACCAATGACCGGATGAACAGCATGTCATCAACCACCCAGATTACATCCTACACCTCCGGTCGGCAAGGAAGCAGATCATTCGAGAGTACGGACAATGGTTACATTCCATTGAGTGCAACTAGTATTTTACAAGAGAATTCTAGTTCGAACAAATCCACGAATGGCAGTGTGTCCTTTGCAATTTAAACTCATATGGAAACGACCCAGGGGACAACATGTGATAGTGTTTTGCTGCATAATTAATTGTTCACTGACAAATTATCCAATTAGTAATTAAATTGTTACAGTATCATCCAATCGATTATTCTTTGATTTTACTATCATTTTACTGTTTGATTGATTGTTAAACAAATGCTACTTAATAATTGTTCTATGTGTTTAATCAACTTAAAGAGAGTCAGGAGATTCAGTTATTTTTTTTTCATTGTGCTTTATAATGTTTCGATCGTGCTGCTCTGGTTTACCACCTAGTAAATATAACGTTCTGTAATCTATAGTGCTTTATGTCCGTCTACCCATATTATAATAAGTTATAGTCAAAGCTGAGTTCTGTCATACGATCCCATTGGGCTTTGTTATAATGTTTATTTTTTTTTAATGTAAATGTACCCGATTATGGCAGTACACGCTGTTTTGGACAGCTGATTGCTGCCAATTTCGTTGCGTTGAGGTTCCCCGGTTTCAGGTTATTCATCAAAAAGTGCAAAAGCACAAAGCCGCATATGGTCATTTGCAAAGCTTTTACGTTATGATCATATGTCATACTTATAAAGAGCTATGCCTGTTTACATAAGGTAAAAGTCTTTATTCTAAACAAGTCCTGTAACGTTTTGTTAACGCTTATGTCGAGCTTACTTAATAGTTTCTTGTACGAGTTTTTATAATGTATGTTATGGAATAACTACGAGAGTATTTTTTATCGTATATTATAATCGAACATATCCATAACCATAATAAAAGGTCAGAACAAGTAGGTTCAGAAAATAAACGAAAGACAATTTTATTCAACTGCAACTTATGCTATGCTCCACAGTAGAATACTCCTTCATGCACACAAGACATGTTCTAGGTTGGACAATCCCCATTGTTATGTGCAGATTCGATCATACGGCACATAGAAACAAGTTTGGTCCTACAACACATATAAGTTAATGTGTCGGATTCGCGGTCCACGTGCTTGCTATAAATGGCACTAAAGCCAACAATATTTGATTCATGGTACCATTTTAAAAGTGTTAATTCATTTCATAACATTAAACTGTGGGATTTTGAGAAAAAAACTTGGCATTGAATTCGTTTAAACTTAAAGTGAGACTGTACGATTTTGTCAAATTTTTATATGTGTTAAATTGTAAGATATTGATAAAAATATGTTACAGTAACACAAAATATGCAAGAAAAATTATCACGACGAATTTTAAAAATGCAGCAAAGACAAGTTAGCGCTGGTTAAAGCCGATGCCGCCACTTTTACTCGTATTTGTAAGGAAACAAAAGTGTGGTTTGTGTCGTATGAACGAATCTGCACTAAAACTAAATTTAGATTCACATTGTACATGCATGATATACATGCTGGCGAATTAGGCTGGAAGCCATTTTCGATTTCAGATTTAAATATCTGGCTTATTTCGCATTTTTCGACACGTGTTCTTCTTAACTTTTATTTTAATTTATATTGAAATATATGTTTACTATTTTTTAACACATTTTATATAAATTCATAAATATTTGACAAAATCGTACAGTCTCACTTTAATTATAGCATTTAATCATTTAATAAGAAGTACATATGTGGTACATACGCCGTAATAATCAGTGTTCCTTATAGCAATAGCAAACATTTCAACGCTAGATGTGGTCTGGTAACATAGATTTAACAAGACACAAAATGGTCTTTTTTTATTTGTATGTGTCACAATATATTCCATTTTAATTTCCCGACACGATATCTATTCATACGACACACGAATACGAAATTGGTACATGAACATGTGTTGGATATATTGTACCACAAACAAATAAAAAAGAGCATTTTTTATCTTGTTAAATCTATGTTACCAGACGACATCTAGCGTTGAAATTTTGGATATTGCTATTAGGAACATTGATTATTTATGGGGTAACTTTATTTTATGAAACATTTTACCAAATATTCGTTGATTTTGAGCGTTATAGAGGCTTTAAGATTATAATTTGATATGTTCACGATGCAAAACAGCTTTCACCGTTTCAGCATTCAAAGGTAAGTGAGTTTATAATCCAAAGATTTTTGCAAGGCAACTAGACAAAAGACTGTTATTTTGATTAAAAGTTAACTATGGCGATACGTAGTATACCACCTCTAACAATGCATTCATTGTGTATAATATGACCGTGACCTTAAAGAAGTCGACTTATCATCACAGTTGAAATAAAATACATCAAGTGACTTAAATGCGTTGACGTAATTGTTGTAGGAAAGTGCATTTATGGAATTTGTCCATGTCAGCATAACAGCATTTGTAGCCGATATTAAATCACTTAAAAAAGAAATGCTACGCATTTTCACGCAAACATGTTTCTATAATAAACTAAAATGAGGCAGACAGTTTGTTCAAAGTTTAAATTGGTAATAAGACATCATATGTTAAAGACATAATAAAGACATAATAAAACAAATTACATTTAACCCTAATTATATATTGCGATGCCCTTTTCTGGCATTAATGAACATGGAAAAACTGGGAAGCATAGATTTAAACTCAAATTTAATCACTTGTGAAGACATTATGCAGGCTCTTACACGAAAAAGGGATTTTATGCAATGCATCAATCTTCAATAAACGTTCCTATTGAGCATGGTTTCATTCAATACCTGTTTTTAAATCTTCTTAATTGCAAATATTCTATGTTATAAATTCATTTAGACTAGCGTTGCATTTACTGTATGACACATCATCATTTTTATAATAAGAACGACGTGAGTGTTACTGAAGTGATTATACATAGATTTATATTATGCATTTTTGCAACAATTAATGTATGTTTTGCAATACGTTTGCCAACATCGTTTACACATATAGACAACAATGGGCATTAATAAAACTGATGACAATAAACGTGTTGGCGACAATTACCTAAAATGCAAATTATTCAAACGCGTACAACTACATAAACTGCAAATTGAATATCGTTTAATATATTATTGAATCTGTTTGCGTTTTATTTGTATATTAGCCTAAAAGGAACATATTTAGGGTAATACACAAATGACACATCTAGTTTATAAATGCCCCATTCATACACATGCTTTTTCTTGCTCTTGCACGATCAACCCTTATAGTCATAGTCTATATTTTTGTAGGACCAGTAGTAGTCCCGACAAATAAAGTTTGAAATCCAATGAACATATTCATTCACATTGAAAATGGCTCTTATAAGGCGAGTTCTAATTTGGCTGATGAGCAAAATAAGTGAATTAATGTATTTAATATATACATTTAAACGCTGGAAACAAGTTATATACTTTTAATTTAATATTCGTTACTAAATAATGGTTGGAATAACGAGTATGAGCTCTTTTTAAACAAAATCTCTTTTTAAAGTAACAATTTTAGGAAATTAAAGAAAAAATATTTAAATATGAAGCAAAACGTGACGAACTATCGTAAACTAACACACTGACGTTTACATTTGAAAAGCAATATTAGTTTAGGAACACATGATAACATGTCGCCATTTCCACAAACATCTAGTGAGTGCACAAAAATATTATACAATTTATATGAAACAGTAGTGCTATATTCAGCTCTAGGAAATTAAAGCAAATACCGATTTTTTCTCAAGTTGATCTATACGGTCTAACACGATATTTTGGATTGTAGTTACACTAAGATAAAAAGCTTGGAAGGTAACCAAAGGCTCATTTTCAAACAATATCAAACAGTTATTGGTAATGTGGTAAACAGGACGAGGCTTTCCTCCAGCGCTAATTGCGCATTGTTATATATTCATAGCAGCATGTTTGAATGTTTTCTTTAAAGGAGAATCAACGAATAATTCAAAATATTGATTTTACCAAGTAATTATTCTTTTTTGTACATTGTATCATTAAATTTATTTGCGTGGTTTTTCTTGTTTTAATGGATAGTGAAATTTAAGATTGCATGTCGTGCTTCTGTCTACTTTGAATTTAAACGAAAATGTCAAACTATAATTGAACATTAAAGCCTTAATAGCGCTCAAAATCAACGAATATTTCGTAAAATGTTTAATAAAATAAAGTTACCCCATAAATAATCAGTGTTCCTGACAGCAATAGCCAACATTTCAACGCAAGATGTGGTCTGGTAATATATTCAACATATGTTCATGAACCAATTTAGTATTCGTGTGTCGTATGAATAGATATCGTCGCGGGAAATTAAAATGGAATATATTGTGGCTCAAAAAAATAAAAAAGAACATTTTGTGTCTTGTTTAATATTTGTTACCAGACCACATCTAGCGTTGAAATGTTGGCTATTGCTATAAGGAACACTAAATATTTGTGGGGTAACTTTATTTTATGAAACATTGTAGGAAATTTTCGTTTATTTTTAAATTAACTCGTAAATTCTAAATAACCGTTATTTTGTTTTATTTTCCAATTTTCAATTGTATTTCTGATTATTTTCAAACAAGCTTAAAGGCGAAATCAACTGTTATTTCTGTTACTTCCAAACGATATTGGTGGGCGAATATAAATTGTAAGCGTCTAGTAATGTAGTATATATACTGTAAATTACTTCTTATTATAAGGACGATATCGGCACGTTTATTGTATTTGTATTTGTTAGAAGAACAACACAATATACGACATAACACAGCTTTACGGCGCAGTTTATTAATGTTTGAAAAGCAGCTCTAACTGAAAAAGTAGTTAATGTTGCANATATATATATATTCTGGAGATTATTTGCGAACAGTTAAAATGATAAAAAAATGCATTTTATTTGACATTTAAACTGCCTCCATACAAATCATTACAACCTTTTTCTGCGACTGAAATTCATGCTGGGGAATGTCAGATATCAATAATTAAACTCGGTAATCCTGTCAAATCAAGGCCGCATTCATCAGATAGAACCGGGGCATAATTGAAATTCCCGGATAATTCATATTACAATTGGTCCACAGTTCTCACAAATTAAACAAATTCGAAATATTTGGGCAAGACAGGTACAAAAGGACATGTTCATTATACACTGAGCTGGCGAATGACTTCATGGGAAGGCAAATGGTTAAGTAACCGACCGGTAGGTCCAATCAGAAGGGAAATATTTAAGTTGTGAATGGAATGAAAGATTAAGGGCTCTAATGTGTTTTGGTTATAAAGACAATCGAAACTTGCAAAAATAACTCTATTACACTTCTTTATATTACAAGCTTGACTCAAACGCGCGTTAAATGCATGAACCACTCCAAGCAGACGATGCTAGTACTATAGTTCTACATATTTATAGACTGAATGATATTCTGAAAAAGTAGTTTGTTCAACATATCACTTATATTAGAGCTCCTACAGCAATTTCTTATGGGCAAGTAAATAATGATGACATTTAACACTAAAAACTACTCATTTATTTATGGCAAGTGTGCGGATGCAAATAAAACACAGCAAGACACATAATGAAACACAAAAAAACATTTTAAAACAAAATAAAAACTGGACTCACAACTGTTTAATTTAATAGTCTTATACCCTAAACGAATTATTTGTAATTACGAAAGTGAATTACTTTGAAACAAAGGACGATGTTTGTTCATGATTTGTTTTGATAATCCAAGATCTTATAGTGTAATTGACAAACGAGGTGCCCAGAATTGTCAAATATTATTTTGCTTATGGGGGTAAAGAACGGATAGACCGGATAAAAGTCCGAACTTGTATGTTTAATAAATACGCACGTCCCCTTTATTTAGATAGCACGAGCACATCAGAATACACCAAAATTAATGCAAAATCAGAAAGAGATAGAGTTGAGTTATGCAATGTAATGAATCTGTCCAAGCCTACATAAGGGATATTTATAAATGAAATAACAGTGATAAGAGAAAGTAGCATTAAGAAAACGAAAGCACAATTCAACTTATTGTGGAAATATATAAAATATACGCATTAGACGAGAATACTTAAATATATGGCTTAACTCTTCTAATGACACTTTATACGCATCTATTCATACACCCCTGATTTTTAATATTAAAGAAACATCAAACACACAATACGGTGGGTACAAAGCATGCCCAATTGCAATGCAAGGCAACTTTTTTTTGTACTCTTCCTATCCATTATAAAGTACCCAACATTGATGAAAGACAATACAATAGGCCGGTATTTAATGATAAATGTAGATTCTACTTCGTATAAATAATTAATTGCTGAATTGCATAATTGTCTACGAACTTACTTACATTGATGAAAGACAATACAAAAGGCCAGTATTTAATGATAAATGTAGATTCTATCTCATAAAAATAATTAATATCTGCATTGAATAACGGTCTTTGAACTTATCTATTTATGTATATTTAGCATCGAATGTTCATTGATCAATCTGAGACGTAGACAAAGTCGAAGCAAAGCCGATAATTGATATTAATGTTAATATTAATATCGTAAACTTTTGTTTCTGTGATTGCGTTTGGATAGCACTGTCCATGTTTTATAGCAAAGCTTCACACAACGTATTACATTCTCATACCTTTAGAATTCTTTCAATTACAATAAAATAGCAATAAAATAGCCTCACTTTATTTCCCACGGATGTTTTAAACAGTATATAACACACTTTTGAAATTTACAATAATACAATTCAATCAGATGAAGAATTAAAAATCTGGTCCCTTGTTAAAATATTAACTGACATCTCATTTAACGACATTTCTAATCATAACACATAATATAACTTATGTTTACCACAGAAGTTTATTTTATTTGTAAACTCTGCATTATGAGTGTTCTTATAAAATGCAATTAAGCACTTAAAATACTACTTAATTGTCTTATGTGCAATAATCTTGATAATAAATAATATACATACTTATTTTCAACATTAATTTAGTTTGTATTGTACAAGCCAGTGTTTTGTTGTTGTAAAATACTTTGTTGAATAAAATATTGTAATATTGTGTAGAAATATAACATAATTATAATTTAATATGAATGTATGTTGAATATATCACAATTATATTTATATACCCATCAAATAGCTGTACATTATATCATGAAATATTGTGTTTATGAAATTCATTATACTTTATAAAAAAGCTTTGTATGTTTGTACATAGTATTCTATGTTTGTATGTAATATCTTACGGAGTGAATAAAATGTTGCACATATAAAAAAAAGAAAAGAATGTATCTACATTTATCAGTTATTTCAAAGCGAGTATATACGAGCTTATCAATCTTTTTTAAACATTTAAAACGTTGATAAATCACTAACCATAATACAAGTTCAGAAAAAGTAGGTCCAGAAAATAAACGAAAGACAATTCGTATTTAAGGGGTGTTGCTGCAGTTTTGCTGATTTATTTCCATNAAAGAAAAAAAAGAATAAAAAAAAGTTAACCGCACCTGGGATCGAACCACTGAGTACCTATTATGAACCTACTCGGTCATAAATGTGTGATGATTCTGATAACTAAGCTATTGGGTTGTGATAATAGCATCGGTGTTGCCATAAATATATCCTCGGTTAAATAAACTGCCGCAACACCCCTTAAGTGCAACTAATGTTATGCTCTACAGAAGAATGCTCGTTCATGCGCACAAGACATGCTCTAGGTTGGAAAATTCCCGTTAGTATGTGCAGATTCGATCATACGGCACATAGATACAATTGTGTTTCTGCAACACATATGAGTACACTTGTCGGCATCGGCTTTAATCTGCTCGTTATAACTGCCTCAAGGAAATTATGGAAATAAACTACGATTGTTTATTAATGTTATGGAATGTAACTGTACGATGTTTAGAAAACAAAATATTGGCTTTGAGATCTTATATACTAGCTTCAAGTATTCGCATCAAGGCGCTCCAACCTACTTATCGAGTAATTCTTGTTTGAAACCTATCCACCACGAACATAATGTAAAACCTTAATCAAAATATAATGGTAACTATTTAATATACACATACACCATATACATCTATGAAAAAAGCTTACACAGAGAATTCACAGACAAATAAGGGACACAAGACAAATATTTGAAATTTCAGAATTTAATAGGAAGTACATAATTATGTGGTTTATATGAGGTATATCAATTAAGCTTGTAAAAACCCTAATTGTGATTAAGATTAATATTTGATGGGTTCGCGAAGCAAAACAAAAATTAAACGTTTTAACATTAAGTGAGTTTATAATCCAAGCTTTTTTATACTGCAATTATACACAACACTGTTATTTTGATTAGAAGTTATTTATGGCGATTCGAAGTATACTACCACGAACGATGCATGCAATGTGTATAATATGTGACGTTATACAAGTCGAATAATCATCACAATTTTATTAAAAAACCTGAAGTTACTTAACTGCGTTGACGTTAATGTTGTAGGAACGTGCATGTATTGAACATATCCTTGTCTGCATTACATCGTTTAAAGCGGACATTAAATCACTGAACATGACAAGAAATGCTCCGCATTTTGACGCAAATGTTTTTCTATAATACACTAAAATGAGGCTGACAGTTTAGTTAAATTTGAATTGTTAATAAGACATCATATGATAAAGAGAGATATGATAAAACAAATTACATTTAACCTCCATTTTATATTCCGATGCCGTTTTCTGTCCTTGATGCACGTGGGAAAACTGGTAAAAATTGGATTTAAACTCAAATTAGCTAACTTGTGAAATCAGTATTAAGGCTCTTATACGAAATAGTGATTTTAAGCATTGCACCAATCTTTAATATTGTATGTAGTAAGGCTTCATTCAGAACATGTTTTTCAATCTTCGAAATAGCAAATATGTTATGTTTATAAATACAGTTAGTTTAGCGTTGCATTTAATTTATGATATAACATCATTTTTAAAATAAGAACGACCTAAAGGTTACGTACTCGATTTGATGTTTAAGATAGGTATAACCAATTGTTATCAAATACGCTCGATTAACCTTTCCGTTAGTAAACAAAAACGGACCACCAACCTTTCTTACGCACGCCAATACAATAATAGCTAATTGGTCTGGCGAAGAAGAACATAACCAAAACCGAACCAGTAGGCACAGTATAAATTATCTAAGAAACCTGACTATGCAAACACAAGGATGCCACTTCAGACAAATTAAATGTGAATATTTATGAGGAGTTAAGCAAATATCTCAATACTACACATACTCATACATTTATAATTATGTATTGCAGACACACTGGATGCGATTATGTATCTATATGTATCCTCACGACTGAGGCAAAAGTGTTTGTCAATACTTTCAAATCTATAATAATTTTGAATAATGTGGCAATTACGTCTGATCTTTTTTATCGCATGTTTATTAAAAGTAAATAACTTCCTTTTTTTCCACAATGTGTCGATTGATCCAAATAATTTATTAGTAAGGCAAAGACTGCTGTACAATTTATTTTACCACGTTTTGTATGTGTGAGTATCTAAATCAAATTAAAATAATTGAACAGAAAAGTGTGGTTATTTTTACTTGTATTATTTATATTCGATAGATTTATATTGTCATTAAAAGATAATTGTACAATTTCGTCAAGTATGATTGTGTTGTTTTTTTAATTTGTATCTTCTCTCAATCTACAAAATGATATACAAAATACCAAATATGGGTTGGAAGATAAAAGATAATAATTGTAATGGTTACGTACTTTATGTACGCAATGAAAGTTATATTCCAAAAGGTTATGTTAAATCATGAGGTGAATTCAAATCATGGTTGTCTTTCAAAATATGGATATTAAATGAAACAAACATGCATTCCTCTAAATGTTGAACAATATTGTGATGAATGGTGTAGAAATAATTACGTTATATATATTAAGTGAGCTGTAAACTCAAATTATTATCCGTCCTCTCGAATGATTTGGTTCTACTCTTCATACTCTTCTTTCTGCCATTGGTTATTTCAAAACTTGGTTTCACGCGCGTTCCTAGGAAAAGACGCAGGAACGCGTGGACCTTGCTGTTTAGAATGAGGAATAGCAACGCAACGACAGCGACCTTGAAACATAGCATATTCGTTTAAAGGTAAGATACTGAATCAATCGAATGCTTTTGCATACGCATTTTTGTAAAAAAAAATTCTTGACAGACATAAAATGTGAGATTCAATGAGCTATCATGATAACGACTATACATATAACAATGTTTATGTGACGCACACATATGTCAATTTTATCAATACACGAAGACTTATAAGTGTGCAAGATCTATGCTAAACATGACCTGAGAGTTCTAAGATTAATATTTAATTTAATACACAAATATTTAAAATAAATGATTATTAGATACATTTATTGTTTATAAACGATTTCACTGATTTTTAACAAATAAACGTAACAGCTTTTTAATTAAAACATTCAATCGTTATACTTCGAAATACTGTGATGCTTACAGAATGTTGATGTTGAAATGTTCGTATAGGTAAGGTAAATGTTAATTACGGTCTAAACTAGAATAGAAACATATAATGAGGTGAATATTCTTATAATAGTTTTGATAACGTCGACAAAATATGCATACTCCATAACAAATGATTTAAGGTTATAAATGAAAACAGAATATATGTTTAATCATGAACCTTACTGAGTGCGTGTTCTCGTATGAAAATGAATTGCGTGCACTTGGTGGTGGTCGACATATACCAATCAATTAGTGATGACCGAATAGCACTGTAGGCAGGAAAGCTGATTTAAAAGCTTTCCTAAAATATCCAAACAAACAACAGTTCATCCCTGATGTAAAGCAAGATCAACATAGTGGTCATAATTGTGCAGTATGATGTTAGGATTTTTATCACACGCACGTTAAGTGCGTCACAGTATGGAATAATAGATTGTTTATATCCAAAAGTAATGCGTGATTATTCTGGAAATAATTGACGCTATGGCGACCGAATTGCACTGGATTGGTTTTGTTGAAAAGGATTTTCAGAATATTGGTAAATTTAGCCGTAGTGTTTAGTTCCATTTAATTAATTGTATGAACACTGTCTGAATTGCTTTCGATATTGAACACTGAAAATTTTTTGACCACTTTATGTGGTATGTAAACAGAGCGGCATAATGTAAATTGGCACACAACAATATGCAATTTAGGCAAGAAGCACAATGAATAAAATAAGAACTTGAATAATTGTAAACAACCGTTAAACAGTTTTCAACCTTTAAACGACACATTTTAAGTAAGGCGAATAACTTAACACACAATTTAAATAGTACAATCTAGTGCTATACACGTTTTACAATTACGTAATACATACTGCACATACTGCTTGGGAAGTTCTAGGAAGACAACTAATGGAAGAGTTATATTTTGCGTACATACTCTGGTTTATTCCTTGTTTTATATTCGTTTTGTTATTAAAAGAAATGTTTAACGTGGTTAATAGTACTTACAAGTAACGTGGTTAAATCACGTAAATGTTACTGTTATACCGATAGCTATAAGGCGTCGTTGAATCAGAAACATAACAAAACGCATGCTCATATCTTCCCATTGCTTAACGGAAAACAAGATACTTAAATCGGGAAATAGCCAATTTCAAAAGATGTTTAGAACGATAGGCGTCCCCATTGTTCAGCTTTTGAATTCCGGGTTCCGAAGACATTTCTAATATGATTTAAGTGAATGCGCATTCAAAAACACACGCAAACGTATCCATAAGTAATAACAACGCTGAACCATACAAGACCCCAATAGTAATAGTATTCGAATATTTACGGTATTTAATATAAAAAGGATTTCGAATGGATCATATTTTCGTGAACCTCAAATATAAGTGTGAAGTCCGGAACTCAAGCTCAATCAGGTATATCGCTAGTCGTAAAAAAACTAATGTGTTCTAATGTTTTGAGCAAGATTGATGTTATTTTGTGTCTCCAAATGTCACGTTTCTCTTGAATCTAAAATTTCTATTTAACGGCGCTGTAATCATAACAACGTAATAATGGCATTGGCTATTTCCGACGCTTTTCGCAGAATTAATGGCGAGGTAATCAATATAACTCCTAAGTGCATGCTATACATTTCTCAACAATTTTGCGTTACATTGTGGTAAAAACGCATTAATCTATATGTAAAGACATTAGTGCACCAATGGGAGTTTCATTCAAATTATAAACGTTGATATGGTTTGTGATTTTTGAAGGACTTTAAATGGACAAGGGTCAGCTTCTATGCATCCTTATATTAGTGGGCTTACTCTATATCCGGGATACGTTTAATTTTTTTACTGTTTTCTCTGGCGTGTTCGATTTAAATGCATTGTCTTTGTTGGTTTTTAATGAATTTGATTGGTTTGAATTCGTGTTTAACCTGCTCTCACATTCTTCGACGACATTTCTCCAAGGCTCTGGATAATTAAGACTTGTGAGAACTTCATTCTTGTACTCTTAAGCATGTCACTAAAAACCTAAGGCACAAAGCAGCATGCACTTAAGAGCAGCAAGTTTACACGAAAGTCAAATAACAAGGAAACCAATGTTTTACATGCCTCAGATCACTGAACGTTTTAAGAAAGCCTAAATGGCCTTACGGAATCTGGCATCCGTATTGGTCCACAGCGTAACATTGTTGGTGTCATCCTCAGGTACTTTCAGTATGAAGTTACATCCTCATCTCGAAGTTCCTGCATTAATGATTGTAACAATCCACTTTATATAACAGTCACCTTTTTACATGCAATTTTAACAACGCGATAGTCCCGTTATGGAAAGTGCACATGTATATAGCGTTAATTCATGTACATTTTATTTACAAAGGTTTTACTACAACAACGGATGTTTCCGCGCCCGTTATAAGTGCCAGTATGGCAACTTGATCTAATTATAAAAAAACACTATTTTACTGAGTGTTTAAAAATACAATACTTGTTTGTTAAGCAATCATTTATAAATACTTATTAAAAGATAATACAATTTTTGTTTGAAAATATAATACCGGGTTTATCGCCGACATGCACTCTTACTATATTTGACATAAAGAAAAAACAACATTTGCTCAACATCACCAAATGAATCATATCGACTGCATAGTACATATCTGCACACAAAAAACGCTTTTAATGCAATTCAAACAATAGACTTAGTGTGCACTTTGAAACATTATCACTAATAAGCTAAAATGCATTGCAGGATTATCATACTGTGGTTTACGTTGCGTTGGCGTGTAACATCCTCAGTTTGGTTCTACTGATACCGGCATGCGGGATATTTCTAGGCATTAGGTAAGATTAAATATCTTTGACTTACGTATTTGTTTAATATTATGAATTTATTTTGATAAGAATATACATAACATTATTCATAGCGTAGGTTGACAAACATCAAATGTGTTTCTAAACAAACTTGTTACGGCGATTCAGATTAAGCAATATCAGGTATTATATCAACATTAGGTAAATAGGTTATGCAATGGCACTGCCAAAACAACACACCAATATTAAACGGATGTAAGATATTTTGCAGTTTAAATAATCAATCGAGTTGTTATTTTTTCTTTTTGTGGTATGTTCATGTTTTATTCATGATACAAATGATCATATTAAAATAGTATAAAATCTGAGTACGAATTGGGTCATGTGCGTTATAATGGTCTCACTTCCAGGAGTCAGTTATGATTTTTCAGAAAAGACTGTATTTGAAATTAAGTAATATTGAAACTCCTGAAATACTTTAAAAAGATAAAAACTTGTACAAAATCCTCTCGTCTTTTATTTTAGACAAGTGCCAATTTGTTAAAACAATACAGTTACTTCATAACACAAAACATTTAACATACTAATGACTAAAGATAAAATGTATGTTTCAATTTCAGACAACTTCGAACGCAGAAACGAATTAAACTTCACCTCTGTCTGTTCATGTCATTCATTTTTGCGTGCACTGTTACAATAATCTGGGATGTCGCCGTATATCTTGACAGGCTACAAAAGCAACGAAGTGAGACTGTAATGCACAGTAATTCTGTAAGTATAGTTGATCTTCTCAAAAATATATCAGCCTGACTCCATTATTGTGCTGTTTTGTCATTTCTTCTCTAAGGTTTCTTCATTAATGCATCCCTTCTGTTTGTCTGTCGTGTGCATAAACATCATAAATCTACCATCGTAATATAGTAAAATGACAAGTGTGCATGACAAAGTCAAATATATACCATTATTCAAAATATCACGTTTAAATGTGCGCTTTTCAAGAGATAAACTACCTTTTTTAACAACTTCACACATGTATTCATAAGAAATAATAAGTAAACAATCGGAAGGAATGTACCATATACCACACTATTTCATTAACCTCCAGGGCGCCTGCAAGTTGCTTTACATACTGACGCGCTATGTGAGCACAGCAAACTTCTTTTGGATGTTCTGCGAGGGATTCTATCTTTATCGGTTGATCGTCCATGCATGTTCTATGCCGAAATCCTTGGTGCCGTATTACATATTTGGATGGCGTAAGTATTAAGTGATATTCTAAAATCATTTTTGAATGATTCATTTGTTATTAAATTTAACATTTATTCATTAAGTCAACTCATTCGAAATCGTCTCTTTAATGGTATCATAAATGCACATTATGCAATGTATTCATTATAGGTATTGTCGCCTTAACACGCAAACATTTTACTAAGGAACAATCAATAATTGCGTCATTACTTCGAAATGTTTTTTTCACGTTGCGAGAACCTGAATAGGGTTTGTGGGCTTTACTTAAGTTTCAATTAATCATGCTCGACCACGAAATAGGTTTTACTATACATATGTTGATTTCTCAAGGTCAATACACCAAAATAGCAAAACTCGCTTTTTTATGTTTACAGTTATTTCCTGGGTTCCCAGTTTAATCTACGCCATCGTTCGTGTCTCCAATGGGGATTACAACATTAGGTTATTCACACATTTGTTGTGAAAATTTTCGCTTCGTTAATGTTACTACAAATAGTTGCGATTGCACCATTTTAAAGCAGATATTTTATTTAACCATACTTTAACGATTATAGGTTCACACATTTTAAACACTGCTCAGCAAACGCCCTAACTTGTTGGAGTTAAAGTTTAATAAAGTAGTGAAGAAAATATACAAAATATCAGAACACACATATATAAATTGTGCTCTGACATGTTTTCGAATCGGGTTCATTTAGACAAAATAGACACCACCGTAATAACTTACCTATTTCGGAATGTCTTGGTATCAGGCTTAAATTTTACTTCATGTAGGCGAACCACATGGTGTCAGCAATGTTAATGTTAAAATTGTAATGAAAACAATCAAAATATGGTAACGTATTCCATATTTGAGCTTAAACATACTCATTGAAATATTCTATTTTTCAAATGATGCCAAATAATTAATGAAATTGTATTTATTGTATTGTCATATGTAACCCCTATGACTTGCTATTGCGCTTTGTTTTAAACACTTATTTGTAATCTTTGACATCTTTGACCTTTCTGACGTATTTATTTAGTTTAAAACTAGTGATTGTAATACACTGTATTCTCATTTTCTAATGAAATTCACGAAACTCTATTTATATATTTATTGTGTTGTAATTTGTCTCAATAGCCTGCTATTTCGCTCCGTTATATACCCTTGTTCATAATATCTGACATAATTCAAGACTGGAAATCCGTCAATCTCTGAACATGTCCTTTTAATTGTTTTCGTAAAGTAAAATATAAGCTTATTGGGAATGTAGTTAACTAGTTTTCTCAACCGATTGACATACTTGGTTCACATAAATACTAACATGTTGATTGCATTGTTATGGCATTTATTTTAAGTCAATAGCTAATTTCACGAAAAATATAAGGCTACAATAAATTGGAAAAACCCACAACATCAGCAACACACAGTGTCATGGCGGTTTATCTTTTAATTATAGCTGCTGGGTCTATAATATCGGTGCATTCGAGTGGTTGCTGTACACGCCAAACCTGCTGTGCGTGCTGGTAAGTGATGAACATTTAATCTAGGTCTTATTAATGACTGTAACAGTATTGTTTTTTTAGAACAGCGAGAGCATCTTAAAATTTTGCAATCAGGTCGTAAATTCGGTTTTTATCATCTTAAAAATAATCCGGTGAGATAAAATCGTCGCATAGCTATCTACAAATCTTCTTCAGTGTGATAAAAATTCAATGAATTAATATTACGCTTGTATAACGTTCTCGCTCAATATGAATTAACGAATAATGTAACACAAAATACACGTTAGTCTAGAAACCACATAAACGTTGGGAACAAAATGTGCGCACCAGAATATGTTTTTGAAGATGCATTGTGCGTTATATGTACATTATAATGCCATTGTCGTCCTTAAGAAAATGTCATCAGGATATTTTAGTTAATAAACAGTTTTTCAAGTAACTGTTCTCACAGTCCGATTCCCATTCAAGCTTAGAATTATAATCAATTGTGTCAAATATAGACGTATGCAAACATGTTAAGTGAACTATGAGTCCGCAGAGAGTAAGTTCACATTAATGAGTTCAGTCATCGCATTGGTTACCGTCTGTAATAGCCACCGCTGCAGAGCCAATCATCTTTTATAGTCAGTTTAGTTGGGCGTATATGCCAATAACTCGACAGATACGTAAGACGTTTAGCAAACTAATTGTTTTATCTAGACCGGTTCATGTTCACCAATCCATCTATTACTGATGCAAGGGTAAAGAATGTGGGTTAAGAATATGCGAGATATACGATATAAAACAAGCACTGACGTGTCTTTATGTTTAACAAAATACACTGAAACCACTACAATGCATTTATTTCCTCGGATACATTGATGGTGACGCATCAATATGTGACATACTGTGCATTTCAGACAATAACGGTGGTCTCACAATTATTGTACATCCAAAGACAATTAACTCAAATAAACTATCATATCGTCATGTCTTTGAAGAAAAAGGCTTTGGTGTTGCACATATACATGTACGATTAATGAGATACACGTACACAATATATTGATGTAAAACGCGAATTATTTTAAAACTGAAGAAAATGTTGTAGAACATAAATGGTTCAGGTTATAGCTATATGCTCAAAAGATTCCTATTCATTTTCACTTTAATATATTTTCAACAGGCAAATGTGGTGTTTCTCGCCAACATACTGAGGATTTTATGTTCAAAGCTGCAAGCGCATCCGAATGAACCAAATAATTACAGGTAATTGTATCATTTCATCTCATCATTCCGAGATGTTAAACATTATAAATAGTTAAATATTCTTTCGAGTTTGCGGAGTCAGCGAACAATATGGCTTACGCGCTTGTTTATTGTTATAATTCAAAATTCTAAAAATGCAGCAATTTTGTTCACGTTTTTGTATGACAACATTGGCCACAAAAAAACTACGATAATTTAAGTACATTATTCATATATATATATATGATCTGACGTGAGTTGTCATATCCTACCATATTTTATTTAACTATTTCAGGAATTGTGTTAGTAAGCGAGCCTTTGGCGAGCTTACTAACGATTTTCCTGGACGAGTTTAATAAAATATAGTATGAAATGACAACGAGTGTCAGATCTTTTTTATCACATGCTTTTAAACTAAATAAAATACAATATAATATAATAATCTTAATTGACCCCACAAATGCTGATAGATCTTAAAGTTGTTCACCAAAATAAAGTCATGCGATTGGTTAGTTATTGATTATGTAGCCAATGAAAACGCTTAAAAATGTTGTATTACACATGTGTAATATAAAAAAATACGTAATGTATGTATTACATTGAAAACAAGGTATAGCATGTGATAAATTTATATGTTTCATTTTGTCTTCAGAAAAGCGTTGAAAGCTACATTTGTCTTGATACCTCTATTCGGCCTGCAGCAGTTTATAGTTATATACCGACCACCACCAAGTTCATCGATTGCCTTTGCATATGAGGTTACACAAACAGTCATAACACATACACAGGTGATAGTTTCATGAGTTTGTGTTGTAATTAAGTTTATATGTTTTTTTCAGTAGACCCCTCACTAATCAAAGAGAATACATATGCAGAAATTAGGAAAGAAACCATGATATAACAATGTTCACGTTTAATATCTTCATTTCGTCTCGTTTTTTTACATTTAATTATACAATATGCACACTCTCACAATATGTGAATAGAATATATGATGTACTGTGCGATAATACTAATCTCAGAAATGTCAATATTTAGGCATGTTATACCAGATGATAAACATTCAACAATTTATTGTTTGGTATGAAAGGAGAAATGACAGAACTTTCCTGAAATATTTCAAAAATAAAATGGGACTATTTAATAAAATTGCAAAACCACTTTACAAAACACAAACTGGCAGCGTTCTTGTCTACACATGCCACTCATTCAATCATTGAAGAATTAGTAAACGTATATCAGCCTTTAATTGTAATTTTCCATGAACGTATTGTGAATAAATAAAGCATAGCCAATAGATTTTTTTAAAGTCAGGTAGTTCCTTGGCATAAATTATACACTTTTTAGTCTTAGTGTATATAACTATAATTAAAAGTAATGTAAATAGCGATAATAAGTGCACATATACATTTTGTGTGTTTAATATCTCATTCGAATTTATTTTGCTCATAATATACTGATTATTCAGATTGACAGACTCATATTCCTTTTCGGCATTACATGCGTAGATGCAATAACTAAAACAACGCTCAATCTTGTTATGTTTCTAGGGTGCATTCGTGGCGTTGATTTTCTGCTTCATGAACGGAGAGGTACATACCTACCTACATAGTTGCCTAGGAAAGCGCGTGAAACTGAGTTCCGGAACTACCAATGACCGGATGAACAGCATGTCCTCAACCACTCAGATTACATCTTACACCTCTAGTCGGCATGGAAGCAAAGCATTCGAGAGTACGGACAAGGGTTACATTCCAATGAGTACAACCAGTACTTAACATGATAATTCTCGTTTGAACAAATTCACGAATGGCAGTGTGATGTTTGCAAAATGAACTCATATTGAGACGAACAATTAGAAAACATGTGATATTTCTTTGCTGCATAATCAATTGTTCACAATACATGATCCATTTCGTAATTTTATCAACCAAATAGTATAGATTGTCAAAACAATGCTGCGAATTCAGTGTTGATTAGGCTTAGCTTAAAATTTATGTAATGCATGTGTTAAAAGACTTCAATTAAGTTTCATATTTGTTAAACAAAATGTGATGAAAATAATGGCGCAAGGTATATGTTTGACTGTTATGCACTCGCACGTGTATGACAAAAGCTTGTTTTCATGGACGCTCCAACATTTTTCATAATGCATATACTATGAAATTCACATATATAAATGTCAAACTATGGTATCTGTGTTAAATTTGTTTACTAAGAGGGGATTGAGTTTATAGTTTTGTTTCATTTCATTGTGCTTTAGAAAGTTACAATGGTGTTGGTCTGGTTTTCGACTAAGTCGATGCAACTTCTGACAAGTCAAGTGCAAAATGTCCGTCTTCCTATTTTACAATGTGTTATATTCATATCGTTGAGTGCTACATGATATACACAACTATTATAATTCTCGTTTTGTTAATGGATAATCATCAATCAATAATGAAAATTAATTATGAAGCTTTTTGTATCGCTTTTTATTAAAACTCGGAAAATATGCGAATTACAAACATAAAGCTACATTTCGAAGCTCATTATATAATAATGATTGCGTAGCAACGCGTTATATTTTGCATTCGCGCATTCTTGTAATCAGCTACATTGTCCGCTATAAAGTCACGCAAAGTTTCGTGGTTTCCTCGTCGGAGTATAATGATGCAGATGCATATCTGAAGCTAAACGGCCCATTATCACATTATGCGGCTCATATCGTTTTGATGTTACAGGGACACTGCATCCTCTGAAATGTTTGATGAGGTTTTACACGTTTTAGGTATATGACAAAACCAACTTGAGTTATCGTGTTTTAGCGTGAGAACATTGTAACTAAAAACAGGTAATACAGTTTATCTCATCTCAATTCGATTTCATTACATAAGTGAATGCTGTGTGAATTAAGTTTTTAGAAAACTCACTTTAAGTCATACACATGGTTTTGACAAAGAACATTGACACTAAATACATTTTTCCGTTACAAAAGCAGATGCAATCACTCTTATTTATTGTAATAAGATTTAATTGCGATCATCGTAAGCGTTAACATCATGTTGTAAGTGCACAAAGTGGTACAAAAACAAGATTGATTACTCTCCTCAAATGTCATTTTGAATTACGTACTTTGCTCATTTCAATTAATAAGACTTTAAAAACAAATTATCCCCCACCGATTTTACAAATCCCTTTAAATCAAGTGATTCGGCACGTTTACAACAATATACTTAATTGTATGATCTTAATAAAATAAACATGAGTTGTCATTGTTAAAAAACTACAAACAATAATTATGATGATCATGATCTTTAAGATCACGAATTGTTTGTTTTATGCTGATAATAATTTGAATCAGGGTCATATTAATGTGCGTTATTGTACAGGTACGAACTCTATCTAATAGTAAACAACCGTGTATATGTAATGTTGCGATACCAATCTTATGCGCATAAATTGTATATTTTAGTTAATATGACGATTGCACTAACCATTTTGTACCAAGGTAATATTTATTAAATCAATGAATCAAATATTGCGAAAAAAACGGATTTGCGATCATGTCATTGTCTTACCGTAGTTCGACACACGA
This sequence comes from Dreissena rostriformis, assembly GCA_007657795.1. Classification (NCBI taxonomy): domain Eukaryota; kingdom Metazoa; phylum Mollusca; class Bivalvia; order Myida; family Dreissenidae; genus Dreissena; species Dreissena rostriformis. The sequence continues at coordinate 147,650 of VMBQ01000451.1, forward strand.
GGTTGAAACCATTTAGTCTTGTTAATTATTTTAGCGTTCAAACGCCCAGTTCATTACGCACATGAACTTAATTCCAATATAGAATCATGATTTGCTAGTAACTATTCGATGGATTGATTGTCGAAAAGGTAATTAACATGTTTTATACTTAGTAGTCACGGGAAGACAATGTTTAATTAAGAAAAAACCATTAATAGGAACATATTAAGCATGGGCGAAACGTGAAGGTGCTTACAATTTGCAATACAAGTGAAAAGCAATGAATAATTCAATTCGACGTTAAATATTAGCTTAAGTCGGTTGCTTGTAGCAGACAAAACAGCAGTCCCTCTTCAGTTAAAGCAAGCCAGTTAACAGCAAACCATCTAATACCAGACAAAGCTGGAATTAAATAGTGTACAAATTAGTGGTTATGAGAGTTTACATGAATATGGTGCCTATGGTTTTTATTATTTCTATATTACAAGTTTACATATATCTGTTATTTTAAAGCGAGCGTAACTGATTGTATTACTGTGTGTTTGTCAACAGATAAAGCGTTAATAAATCAAAATCTATAAAAATAATAAAGTTCAGATAAGGTAGGGCCAGAACAAAACAAAAATAAAACGGTTTATTGAAGTGCAACTTATTTTATGCTTAACAGCAGAATACTTCTTCATGCACAAAAGACATGTTCTAAGTTGGGAAAACCACATTATTATGCGCAGATTCGTTAATAAAGCTCATAGACGCAATTCTGTTTTTACAACAAATGGCAGTAAACGGGTCGGCGTCGGTTTTTACCTGCTCGTTATTAATTTCATTCAGGCATTCAGGGGAGGACTTCATGTATGCTTCAATTTCCTTCGCGCGATCGGTCAACATATGGAATGTACATGATTGTAGGACGTATTTCTTGAAGCAGGTGTATTTGGACCAAATGCTGTTACTAAGGTTATGGATGGAAAGGCATAGTATCGTGCGGTTAGGGGCCATATGCTTGCACATGAGGCGATTTGGAGATATTTTCGTCATTGGTTAGAATCTAAGGAAGAAGGAATTTCTGAACTTCAACATGAGGTAAGAGAGTTAGAAGTTGCTTTTAAATGAAAAGTCGCTTGAATCAAGATGATATTCGTGAAGCGAATGATAATCTTCTTGAAGCAGTCAAGGAGAAAAAGGTAGGTGAATCACTAGATAAATTCGACAAAGAGAAGTAGAGAACTTGTCTATCTGGAATTCCTACCTACATTTGGTTGACATCTTTATGAAGTTCATTAAAGCCCAAAGAATAGGCGATTGTAATTGCATATTGAAGCCTTTTCCGATATGCTACCGTGGCTAATGGTGTACGACCACACAAAATATACCCGTTGGGGTCCTGTATATCTAGCAGACATAAAAGCATTAGAATATGAAGTGTTCAAAGAGTTTATTGAAGGTCACTTTCAAGTAAGGCTGAAGGAAAAAGCATTCAACGGAGTACATGTCGACCAAGCTACTGAGTGGATAAACAGTATGTGTAAAACGACGGGGGACATTATTGGAATAAGAAGACAGGACCAGGCAAGGGATAGGTTTTGTAGTACGTTGTCAGTAAGATCTGATCTTTTCAATAGTACCATGAAATTGTTCAATCAACATGATGATGACGAAGATTTTGGAATATTCAAGAATAGAGCAGATGGAACTCGTTCGAGAGTTTCTTCAGAGGAAGTGTGCATCAAGAAAATGATGCAGCTCTTTGGTTCATATGATATATTCGGAGTGCATGAAAAAGGGAACAGACTGTTCTCAATAGCATCTAAGGACGTTGCAACTAATGATATCAGAGATGATTTATTAACCTGTGAAAGCCGAGGTAAAACATTATTCAAGAAATTTGCAGAGAAAAGGCTGAAAGAGCAGAATGTTGAATTTTATGCTCCTATTCAAAAGGTTCAGCCCAAAACATTTGCATATCTCTATAGGGAGACAGTCAGTGAAAAGCAGAAAGCGACACAGATATTAAAGGCTGACAGAATGCTAATGCCGAGACTTTTCAACGCAGTTAGTTCAGGGAGAGCCTTAGAAACAGCATCTGTACTAGACCATAAACTTTCTGATGTGCCATTATCATTTGCAAAGGCTAGTGGGAAAATGCATGAAACCCATAAATCAAACATACTCAAAGTGCTTACAAAAGATAATGATAAAGTGACGCCTCAAGTTGTTCCGACAACGGATGAATCAATATGTGCAATAATTGATAGACACGCGCTTATACAGAGTTTATGTAAGCCTAAGGACTGTCAGACATTTGGACAATATGCAACTGTTTTTGGAACATCTGTTTTAAGGCATTTCAACGCAAACACTACCCGTGTTGATGTAACTTTTGATCGATACTTTGGAAGTAAATCTATCAATGAAGCAACGAGAGGTAAGAGGAAAGGAAAGCGTCGACCTATTAGGAAGCACATAACAAGTCCAAACGTTCCTCTTCCGCAAAAATGAGAACATTATATCACTCACGATGACAATAAAGCAGACTTGGCTGAATTTATATCAAACGAACTGCTAAAACAATCACAAAATCTTCCAGCAGAATCAAGTATAGTTGTAGGAGGTGGATTTCCAGGTGATGTTGATTCAAAGTCGATTTATTTGTATGCGACAAACCTATGTGTAAGTCATGAGGAGGCAGATACGCGGATGATATTGCACTCACGGGACGCTATTGATAGAGGCTCCAAGCGTTAAGAAGTATATTGTAAAGACACTGACGTTCTGCTCTTGTAAATATACCACCTTGGAGCTGACGCCGAGGTATATGTGATATCGAGTACAGGAAAACAAGAACAATGTGATCCTGTGCACACAATTTCTGAAAAACTAGGTGAAAATGTCGGAAGGAACATTTTGGTGTTTCACGCATTGACAGGATGCGACACCACGTCTGCTCTAAATGAAATAAGTAAGAAAACCGCATAGGTAAAGTTTATCGCACAACCTGATACATTGGAGGGTGTTGGAAGAGATGGTGATACTCTGGCAGTTTCTAAATTTATGTGTGTGCTGTACGGCTGCTGGCAGGACCACCCACCAAACATTGACACATGTAGGTATCGGTTATTTTTGAAAGCCATGAAGAGTTTGGATTTGCTACCCCTAAAAATGATGCGCTCGAACTTCACATTAAAAGGGGAAAAAATCAGGCAAAGATATGGCTAAATGCCACNGGAGATGGATTTTAGGTGATGTTGATTCAAAGTCGAGTACTTTTGATGCGACAAACCTATGTGTAAATCATGAGAAGGCATATACGCGGATGATATTGCACTCGAGGGACTCTATTGATAGAGGCTACACGTGTTAAGAAATATATTGTAGAGACACTGACGTTCTGTTCTTGTTAATAAACCACCTTGGAGCTGACGCCGAGGTATATATGATATCTGGTACAGGAAAACAAAGAAAATGTTATCCTGTTCACACAATATCTGAAAAACTAGGTGACAATGTCAGAAAGAACATTTTGGGGTTTCACGCATTGACAGGATGCGACACCACGTCTGCTCTAAATGGAATAAGTAAGAAAACCGCCTGGGTGAAGTATATCGCACAACCTGATACATTGGAGGGTGTTGGTAGAGATGGTTATGCTCTAGCAGTTTCTTAATTTCTGTGTGTGCTGTACGGCTGCTGTCAGGACCACCAACCAAACATTTACACATGTAGGTATCGGTTATTTTGGAAAGCCAGGAAGAGTTAGGATTTGATACCCCATACAAATGATGCGCTTGAACTTCACATTAAAATTGCAAATTATCAGGCAAAGATATGGCTTAATGCCACAGATAAGGATTTACAGTCTGATGAACCTCTTTTTAATGGCGTATGGAAACTTGAAGAAATTCATTGAAACCGGTATGGATGTGGACGCCAAAGATCCCTGCAGCATGTGTCCAGTTGGTATCATGTGGCTGTCAAACCAAGTGTAGTACAGCACGATGTAAGTGCTATCGATCTGACCAAGGATGCTCGTGTGAATGCGCATGTGAAGCGAATGGCTGTTTAAACCATAGATAATTATTGTAAATGATAAAAGATAAGGAGATACATATACTGCCATAGTAATTAGTGTTTTGGAACGAAACTGTGAATTTATGTAACGTATGCTAAATAAATTATTTCACAAGACCGACAATTTCTTCAGCATGTTGATACAGTAGGTCACAATAGTGCATTGAAGTCAGATAAAAATTTGTTTTATTCTATAAACGATACTTCAGAATTTTGAAATATATTACTAAATATATCACTGTTTTTGGTAAAAAAAAAATCTGTTTTACATTATTCATATCTTTTACAATTAATACTAGTTTGGTGAAGTAAAAATAACTTATCTTGCATGAATATGACATTATAGAACGTACAGTATTAAGAACTTTATTAGAGTATACTATTTGAGCTGAAATATTTTATTTAAAATAGTATTAAGCATAATATGCATCTACAATATATATATATATTTAGACTGTAACGTAGATCACACATGTTTACTTGTGACTATACTTTTATTGTGTACAGTCTCGTAATTCTATTGATAGGATAATGCAGAAATTAGTTTGGTTCTTATTTTAAAAAAGTTGTTATATTATAAACGCAATAAGTATTAAAAGTCTAAACATGAACAAGGTTTTCTTTTGATTTAGGTAACGAAATTTACAAAATTTGGAACATTCACTTAAGATACAACTGAGAAATACTCTTTTCATCATCAAAGTATCTCTCATCGAAAAGTTACTTACAAATATATAATACATGGATCTTTGGTTGGTTTAAACATACCCTGCAATTTACGTTCTATACGGGTTATAAAAGTGCACTTTATGACCTTTGACCAACTTATGAAAAACCAAAATCAGTTAAAAATGAGATAACCCTTCAAGTATCACATATAAGTCAGTTCAGGAGTAAAATCAGTAACAGTATCTGATATTTCACAATTTGGACAATGTTACATCAATTTTTGAACCGAAATGCACTCATTGACCTTTTGACCTAATTACACAGTCGTCAAGCATCCCAGAGGGTGACATCCCCTCCAGAATTGTTTTTAAATGTATTTGCAATCATTATAACATTGAAGGAAGCCATGCCTAAGAAATGTAATCAGATGTCAGATTTCAGGAAATTTTAGGCCAACTACATGTTGTTGATCGACAGGTGGATGTTTTTGAGAAAATTAAAGGGGCTTGTTAAGAGGTTTTTGCATTTGTTTGAAGTTCGTCATCAAATGCTTTCATTCCAAAAATCTAAACATCGCTACTAAAGAGCTCTAGCGTAATACAATAATAACATTTTAAGAAAAAAAAATAAAGAAAAAAAGGTTGTTCCACCTGGGCTCTTATTACTGACCGTTGAAGTTTAAAGAATATGCCGTAACGACTTGGCCTTACGGCCTATTCCGGATTTTCCTGCATTTGATATATTTTATATAAGCGTATATATCAACGTATGTCACAAAATATAACGAAAGCAATCAAAGCACTCCAACTTATTAAATCGTTTCGCGTTTGTAACGCTTTATTATTTATTTTTTTCAATTATTAATGACGATTACTCAACAAAAACAAATGTAATTTAAAATGAGCTTCGTCATAAGAGTTATCTCGCTCCCCGATGTTCAGTGTAATTTAATCAACCTTTGACAAAAAGTTGGAAAATGTTGTCAATTAAAATTCACTTTAAACTCCAACGGACACAATTTCCAGAAGTAATTTAGTTACACATATTGAACAGACGTTGGCGCTTGTACACGTCGCTCTCTTTACTGCTGAAACAATTACACTGTAATAACAAGGACTGTCAGTGTTAAAACGATGCCCATTATTGTATTTCAGAAGCATTGAAGTGTCTACGGTACAAGATTATGTCCGTCTTTGTTCCAGTTTACCATACTTTTCACTTGAGTTGTTAGCATTTGGATCGATGCAGTTATCAATAAACACTGAACATTTCATTTTTTATATGACTATCTATAAAGCAGCGCACGTTTGTATATTTTGCAAATGTTTTGTTGTGGTGGCCCCAGCTGTAAGCCTTTATTTATGTTTCATGTTATGCTGTATGTTTTGTCCTGTATTGCACGGGAAATTTGTTACTTGCCCTCAATAAAATACTCGAGAATGGTACAATAATTTCTCTCCCGATAAAGTTTCTCGAGTTTCATTATTACTGTATTTGAAACATACGAGGTCCTGGCGAGCCTCAGCAACATTAAGTGTGTTTCTGTGATATGTTATTTCATCACTACGAAATTGTAATAGATACGAACACTCTGAAAGTTGGGGCGATGTGTGTATCATGGCTGCAATTTCCTCATTTTGTTTAATTAATGCTTAAATTGAGACTCCAAGAGTCCACATTGTTTTTTTGAACTGAATAATGCCGATATATTTTTCGTTTTCCTTTCACTATAATTGAACAACCATTGTAATTTCCAGGGAAGAGACCTGGTTACGTAACGGGGAATAGTTCACTAGAGAAAAATAAAAGCTTCTAAAGACAAACTCGGCAGAGATCAACAAAATGCACAATTGGCAAAACATCGGAATTTGCTAAATAGCAAATTTATCAATTTGCATAGATCAGCACATGCAAATACATTATTTAACTTAACACAAAAAGGCAGACTCGGTAAACCAATCGTCTTAACACTGTCCCACTGGATATTATTGAAAAGATGTATAAATATAACATTTGGAGGTAATTGTAAAAGAATGGTCTGGATATATTGATTTCGGGTCCTCTGTGGCCAGATGTGGCAAATAGGATAAAGTTATCACGTATCATATAATTTTCGCTTCCATGGAAACGGCTTATTCGCTTTTTAAACACCGGTCCCATGACGCAAGGAAATCTTCTGAAGCTAAGCAGTACCGCAATTGAGCAGTGGGCTAAACCCACTCGAGGAAACGCAATTCTGTGGCACACTGCAATACCGTGATTGGACTGTGAAATAAAAAAGAATGCCAGGCAACCAGTGAATGACGATGTTTCCAACATTCTGGCAACCGTATATACTTTGAGGAAGTCTCGAAACTAAGAAGAATTTTCGCTGTTTCGAATTACACAACCTGCGATGCATGATATTGGAACTTGAACTGATCGATGAAGAGAACAATCATATACTCCTTGTTTCAATTGGTATGCATTTCTCCATATAAAAAGTAATATTGCAGCTAATTGGTATTCGATTATTAAAAATGTTTGTTTATACAATGTAAGCTGGTGTGTTTATTAAGCCTGATTCTAACAAAATAACACACAAAAATAACCTCGATCACTTTCTTGCTGTTACATATTTGCAACAAAAGAAGATCTTATAAAACTTAGTTTTGTAAAAGGGTCTTAATTAAACGTGTTAAAAACCACCAAAACGTATATATGTGTGCGAAAGTTACACGTGTTTTAATTTAAACGCGCTGTATATTAATATCTTCAAACGTTATTACAATTTTCCCTATAAATAAACATTACAGTTCATTTTAAAATTAACACATGGCATACATCAATTGAATGCACACAAGTAAAAATGTATGATTTTTTAAAAAATATAAGATATCATGTTGAATAATGACCATTTTTGAAATAGTCATTCTAATTATAACATATACACGACCTTAAATATATTGGCGTTTTGTAATCCATGATATAATGAATGCATTTTCGTTTAGAGTGGATTTTATGTGAATAGGAGGATGGTTTTAATATTGTTTTTAATACTCTTTATTTTCATAATACTTAATTAACCAAACACACCATTCCTGTTTCTAAATCAATGTTAACTTAAAAGCCAATAAACGAGAGGCGAAATGACCATCAAAATAGTAGTGATCCCATTTCTATACGTAAAAGCCTACTAAACTGCATTAAGGCTAGACAATAAACAGAGCCTTTGGTAAAATGCTTGTAAATTAAAAATCAATCGCAGCAAATCCTTATAATTTTCCTCTGGTGGCCTCATAATCAGATTTGGCTACATGTAGCACAATGGAGATAAGCCGATTCGAAGCTAACTGAAGTAGACAGCGCATTAGCGGCGTAACAGCATATGGCTGGTTTTAAAAGATCGAGCACATTGGGATTATAATCGGGGTTTGATCAAAGAGGAACACTAGACTGGGTTATAACCACAATGCTCTTTAGGGAAATATTTAAAGCAGATATTTCTCATACGTATTTGGCTACTTTGGGTCCATTAATAGTTAAAATATTACCATTGTACAACCGTTAACATTTTGCATACATCGTGGATATATAACTCTGATTTTACTACCCTAAAACTTACAAGTTACGATTTTCCGTCCAGGAGCATTGTTTTCACATGTAGCGCTTCTCAACTGACCTGTTTGCTTATTCGCGTTGTATGATTAGAAGTACTAGTTTCGTTTTCCGCCGATATGTGTATCAGACGCTTACACTAAACATTTGCAAAAGTCACCATATTGTCGTAAGGGCGTTACTATGTTCTTACACTCATTAGTTTCATTAGTATATGACTTTTAAAATTCCCATCCATCGGATTTAATAAATACAGTGAAAAGTGTTCATCTCAAATGTTTATGCATGTGTACGTATCCATAAGTGGATGTAGCAACTACATGACAAAGGAAGTACACATACATGTACATGTTCACTGTTCCTATTATTTATGTTCATGCACATGTTTTACCATGAAGTTTCCTAATTCTTCCCCTACGTTCTATGTCACATATGTTATTTGTTTGCACTATTTGCTAATTTCCTCGTCAGAGCTGTTGTTATCATGACGTACTTCATTCGTCAACGCTGTTTAAAGTTCTGACCCAGACTTATTTAAAAAAAACTTTTTTTAACAAAATTCAAACACAAACTAGCTTGAGGTGGTCGTGAATTTGAAATCAGTAAACATTGCAGAGTAGAATGATTATATAAAAAAATGGGCGGGGCTACATTTTTTCGGACAGTAACCTGATATCACAAAATATGGGAGGAGTTAATGTGTTATATCGGTCCTAATAACACAGACTTTATTACAATATATCAGAAAGGTGTTATCGGATCGTTGTCATGACTGTTGTAAAATAAAATAAGGGAAACATGTTATTGAAACTATGTTTGCATAGTTTTAAGAAAACATCTTCACACTACTGAGTATTTAAAGAATATATGTTAGTATTGAATGAATATAGGTATATTTAGCGAGGCTTTAAACTGGTTTAAATTGGTTTAAGCCCTCGTTGTTTTACATTGACCGCACCAAGGCCGTGACAGTTGTATGCATTTGTTTGTGTTTCTGATTGTGTTTCTGAATTGACCTGTATTGTATATGCAATAAGCCCTTTTTCTTTAAATAAAAGACAAACGAGTGTTAACAAGACTGTCAAGCCTTATTCGTGTTCTAAGATTCAGAAAACCCACACAATGGACCCTTGCGAGTGGTTCAAGTGTTCGTGTCCAGCAAAACTTATTTTTCTTTATAAAATACTTACACGTTAGAGCAGAGGGATTACTATAAATAAGTAGGATTTACTATTTTATAAATACATGTGTATTTTGTGAACGATTTCCAATCATGCATTAGGGAAAAAACATTTAAATATAATAACATGTTTGTAATAATGGAAACTGTGTGCACCACAATTGGCTATGTTTGCAAACATTCGTCCATTTATATCAATCGTGGGATGAAATGTGTTCAATCAATTTTCAATTATCAGACGCAGACATCCATTAATGTGTTTCGTTTCTATCATTAGGTGTTTGAATTTGAATCTCTAAAAGTCCGGCTCCTAGCTGTCACATATATGGTAAATGTTCATTATTGTTTAAATGTTATTCGACTTGGAAAATCGGAAACAGTGAATAAACTAAGTGGAAACATTTAACATGCTATCACAAAATCATTAAGAGATTTTGTATGCGCATAAGTTTGTATATAAACATTCAAAACGATTCTTTGATGCTGTAACCTGAATATAAAAAACATCTTCGTACATTTGCGTGTGCAAGGCGCTGCAAAATAAATCTAATTTTTGTTGTAATCTCTTGTTAACATTGTTTGGAGCCTATTGTTTAGTTTGATATTCGTGTTGCCTGTATGCTAAAGTAAAATACGTGAGCTTCAGTCGTATAGCAAAAATTTGCCGGGTCGGTGCAGGTGATCGGATGTCTGATGATGCGATTGGGCCGTAGAAGCGGATCGTGAATGAGACAATAATTGCAGGTTCCGTTTTCCTGAATCAACATGTTCCTCTCGCGGAACATCGAAACCCTAGAAAATCCGCAATACACAGGAAAATGATACAAATTATCCACCAAGTTCCTCAGCGGATTATCCTCGACGTCTTTGTCAAGCATTGCCTTATCCTCGGTATTGCCGTTAAACATGTTATCACAGGGCACATCATCTTTCAAAGGATTCCGGTTATCGATCGGCAAGCCGACCCGGTTTCCGATGCGGAACTGAAGAACCGACGGCACGTGCTCTTCACTTAAGGGCAGGCGTAGTGTGGGAAGCAACCGTTGTCGAACGTCTGCAGCAACAGCGTATTGAGCGCGAAATCGTGTTCCTCTTTTTCGTGGCAGCCGAAGTTAACGCAATCTTTGGAGTGCAGACTGTGGAAGGAAACGTCCATGCGATGCTGAAAAAAAGAAAAACGTAAATTTAAGAATAATTCATGTAATACATTTTACAACCTGCAACTTCTTCAGTAACAATGCGTTGTTTAATGACGTAAACTACATTTTAGGTTATCGGTATTTGCTCGTTCATTGTTTTTGCCGTTTTCAACAGTAAAGTCATGACTTAATTATGTTTAGTAATACAAAGGCGGTAAGTTAACCAACTCACGTTTTTCATATTCATGTTTAGCCGATCTTAACGTTAACTAGAAGAATGGAATCATCTAGGGTATTACTCCATACAACGAAATCACACAAATACACATTTAAGTGTTTTAGTATTGTCTTAAGTCACCAGTGGTCATAATTATTATACTTTTAATCGCAATGGACCGTAATTTTTGACTTAAATAAAAGAAAAACACGGATTCACATTGTGGTATAAACAAGCTATGTAAATTGTCAAATGCCCATTTTAACTTTCTCGAAAAGTTTGATTTAAACACATGTATTTATAATGTAATAAATCATACCTGGCATGACAATCAAATAAATGAGGAAACACATATTTACTTTAAGTTCGTACAAATAAAAGTTATATTTAGGGCGGAAGCAACAATTGCAATAAATAATGTTGAGCTCATTTAGGTGTATATGTCATTCAGATGGCATTGTCAGTCATCAACGTCTACATACGTTTTGCTTATGTGAACATATGTGTCCCGAGACAGACACCTTAATATTGGTGATACGATTACCGTTTGTTAACTACAGAAATAACGCTTTGCGTTCCCGTTTTCAACCTGACTATGTTTGCGTGTTCTGGATAATTGCCAAACTACTTTTTATGACGTTTGAAGCATGCGAAGAAATAACTGTTATTAGTTGAAATAACAGCTATCCGCCGAACGAAACTCATCTGTGTGTTTTGTATGGTGTGGCAACAACATGTCAATGTCTCGATTGTTATATAAATTACGATTGTTCCGAGACAATGCAGGAGTCGTCTATTTTATGTGCATCCACACTGAAACCCACAATTATTCCATGTACAGTGGATTTTTTAGTACTAAAAGGTGATATAGTATGGGATTTTCTCTTTTAAATACGCTGTTTTAATTTTGAAAGTGGCTGTCAGTAGAGTTATATGTTATTTAACTTCAACCTCTGCGAAGAAATGCCCGCGAACAATTTGAGTCTATCCATATGCTCATATAGGACTATTGTAATGGTCTTCTCACATTCATATCTATGATAAAGCCATGTAACACTAGTATTGTGTGGGCAGAGTGTGACAGTGTGGATGTTTAACTACACGTGAGCAGTACGTGTTAGACGCTAATTGAAAAGAAAATTTAGATTGTATCCCCTTATCCACTTATCGAAAGGTAAAGCTTACTTTAAAAATAATTCAGTTAATTTTATCGTGAAGCATGAATCAATGAAACAAAACGCTGTCAAATAACAGTTCTATTACATACCTTTTACATTCTTAGATTTAATTACATTATTAAGTTTGAATATACGTTGCAACTTCAAGTCCGCAACAGAGCAGAGCGTTCACGTTATTAAATGAGATTTGTGAGGATAGCTGTAAATATAAAGTTTCTCGAAAAACACGCACTCGAAGAATATTTTTAGTTTTTATTTAAACATAGTTAAATATGAGCATTGATATGTATCCATGTTTGCGCAGACCTGCAATATTTCTTGTTTCAACATCACGTTGATTGTATGTCTTCAATTATAAGTTCTGACTTGATCATTCAACCTCGGACCGTCCAATCCGATATATATTTGACACCCGCGCCTCTAGAATTAGTATACAAATTTGACGATGGCGTGGTACAAATGATGATGGTTAATTGGAAGATATAACTTGTTATATACTTATATAGTATACGACAACATATGTTTCAACTTTGACTATTTCACATTAGCTTTCATTGATTCATGCTTCACGATAAAATTAACTAACTAAAAGTAAGCTTTACCGTTCGTTAAGTGGAACATGGGATACAATCTAAATCTTATTTTCAATAAGCGTCTTACACGTACTGCTCATGTGTAGGTTAACATCCACATTGTCACACTATGTCCACAAAATACTAGGTGTAACATGGCTTTATCATGGATGCGAATGTGAAAATACCATTAAAATATGGCTATATATGCATATGGGTAGACTCTAATTGTTCGCGGGCATTTCTTCGCGGAGGGTGAAGTTAAATAACACATAAATCTACTGACAGCCACTTTCAGACTTTAAACAACGTATTGAAAAGAGACAATCCCATACTATATCACCTTTTAGTACTGGCAAAAGCACTGTACACGGAATAATTGTGGGTTTCAGCGTGGATGCATATAAAATAGACGAATCCTGCATTGTCTCGGAACAATCGTAATTTAATAACAATCGAGGAATTGACATGTTGTTGACACACCATACAAAACACAAAGAAGCGTTTCGTTCGGGGGGTAGCTGTTATTTCAATAAATGACAGTCATTTCTTCGCATGCTTCTCACGTCCTAGATAGAAGTGTGGCAATTATCAAGAACACGCAAACATAGTCTGGTTTGGAACGAAAAGCGTTATTTATGTAGTTACAAAACGGTAATCCTATTACCGATAGTTAAGGGTCTGTCACGGGACACATATGTTCACATAAGCAAAAGTATGTAGAAGTCAATGACTGACAATACCATATGAATGACACATAGACGTCAATGCGCTCAACATTATTTATTGAAATTGTTGTTTTCATCTTAAATATAACTTTTATTTGTACGAAATAAAAGTAAATATGTGTTTTCTTCCTTTATTTGATGGTCATGCCAGATATGATTTCTTACATTATTAATGCATATGTTTAAAATCAAACTTTTCGAAAAAGTTAAAATGGGCATTTGAAAAGTTACAAAGCTTGTTTATACCGCAATGTGAATCCGTGTGTTTCTTTAATTTAAGTCAAATAACGGTCCAATGCAATTAAAAGTATTATTGATATGCCCACTGGTGACTGAAGACAATACTTAAAACACTTAAATGTGTATTTGTGTGATTTTGTTTCCGAAGTAATTGCCACGATGATTCCATTCTTCTGGTTAACGCTGAGATCGGCTTTACATGAATATGTAAAACGTGAGTTGGTTAACTTGCTGCCATTGTGTTACTAAACATAATTAAGTCATGACTTTACTGTTGAAAACGGCAAAAACAATTTACGAATAAATACCGATAACCTTAAATGTAGTTTACGTCATTAAACTACGCATTGTTACTGAAGAAGTTGCAGGTTGTAAAATGTATAACATGTATAATTCTTAAAAATTCTTTTCAACATCGCAGGGACATTTCCTTATACAGTCTGCACTTCAAGACAGCGGGAACTTCCACTGCCACGAAAAAGAGGAACACGATTTTGCGAACAATACGCTGTTGCTGCAGACGTTCGACAACGGTTGCTTCCCCCGCTACGCCTGCCTTTAAGTGAGGAAGCACGCGCCGTTGGTTCTTCAGTACCGTTTCGGAAACCGGGTCGGCTTGCCGATCGATAACCGGAATCCTTTGAAAGATGATGTGTGCTGTGATGACATGTGTAAAGCCAATGCCGAGGATAAGGCACTGTTTGGCAAAGACCTCGAGGATAAGCTCCCGAGGAACTTGGTGGATACTTTGTATCATTTACCTGTGGATTGCGGATTTTCTACGGCTTCGATGTTCCGCCAGACGAACATGTTGATTCAGGAAGACGGAACCTGCGATTATTGTCTTATTCACGATCCGCTCCTACGGCCCAATCGCATTATCAGACATCCGATCAACTGCACCGACCCGATACTCACTACGGTCATTAAAGAGTACAACTGTTTGGACGTGTATCCACACGACGAGAAAGCGCACGCGGTAATCACGAGAACGCTGCACGTGCACCAGGAGTACCTGTGCTGACTGTTTATCAAGGAAGAGCGAGTAAGAACAATTAACACCGAATCGTCGATTTGTGGCAGTGCCACAATATAAAGTCTTAAAACTGGCTCAATACATCGTTTTTAAGCAGCCTCGGAGTTGTCCGTAAATCCCCGAGAGCAGCGACGAACCGGGCATTTCATGGATATTGATTCATTAGTCTAAGACAACAGAACGCCCGAGGATTAAAACGATGCCGACGACAGCAAGGTCAACCACGAAGCAGCCGCCAGTCATGTGGCCGCCAGTCACGTGGCCTCCCGCGGGATCCTTTTCCAAGCACTCAGAGGCCCCTATTTTCAAATAAGCTCAAACTGTTATATTCTTTGATTACGTTTCAGTATAGCTTCCTTACAGTTTAACTTATAACATGTACCTGTACGTTTGCATATGTTCGTATTGTGTGCGTCGGTGGCAAGAACAACAGCAAGTGATATACTTTAGTTAAACTACACATGACCGGGACAGCGTAAGAGGTGGGAGAGGATGGGTTGGGTATTATTTGCCATGCTTAAGTCACACCAAATGTAAGTTTAGATCGTCCAGGCAAACAGGAGCAGCAACAAATCAGTCACTTGGTTGGAACACGCTGAAAGTAATACGTGTATATAAAGCCGACAAGTCTGTGAAAATTGTTCTCTAAAAAAAGAACATAAAACAATACTTTAAGTAAGTATCTTTATTTTTATTTTATTTTATTCAATATAAGACATATAATGTATACATGTATATGATCACAAAACAGAAAGTATCATTCAGCAATAATATTCAACCATTTTATACAAGATATACTAATATGTACTTGTTTGACCTTGTGGTTTCCTTTAGATTTAAAAAACATGAAAAAAGATGAGTTGAATAAAGTGGGTAGAAAGCAAAAACTGGACTCGTTTATGAAAGTTTAATGCGTTTCCATTTATGTTCAAATATGTGAAGTGTATCATTGTTGAGTGCTTTTTCTTTTTCAATCTGAATCTTAAGTTTTAAATAATTGATAAAACAGTTCAGTGTAGGTGTTTGTTTTGTGCATTTCATGCTGAATATGAAATATTTCATTAATATTATTATGAAGTTCACAGCCTTATTAACGTTTGGTATTTTGAAGGTATTTATTCCTAGACTGATGTCTTAGAGAGTAAGTTTAATATGTAATTGTTGTTTCTCTAGAAAGGTTGTCAATTGATTCAATAGAGCTTGAATATGTTAACACTCCCAGAAAAGGTGTTCTATTGTTTCAATATGTTCATTACACATATCACATAGATTTGTGTTGGATAGGTTGCACTTAAAAATATATTTATTTGTAGCTATGATTCTCCGGATATATATTTATATTGAAAATGTATCAGTGTATTATCAGAAGTTGATTTATATGGCATGATAAATATTTGTTTCGAATTAAATTCGTTTTTTCCAAGAAGGTTTTGCCATTTAGTTTGAGCTTTAGAAGTTTTAGCAAGGTTTTTAATTTGAAGTGCGTAAAATATTGTGTTCGTTTTGTTTTGTTTTGCAATTATGTTTTCTATGAATGTTGTTTGAGTACTTGGTGGGTTTTTTGTATTTGTTACAGCATTAATATGTATGGGTTTACTTTTGATCAATGTGTAGTACATCAGGAAATTACTTGAAGGTATTCCGAATATGTAGCATACATTATCAAAAGAATAGAAGTCATTTATCCTGTAGTCATACAATTGATCTACATATTTTATGTTTCGTTCAAACCAATGTTTATAGAAAAACGTCTCATTGTTGGAAGTTATGTCTTTATTGTTCCGTACAATGATTTTACTGTTTATTTTGGTTTCTCAATTATGAGTAACTTTACACCATGCCGATAGAACATTTGATAGAAATATGTTTTTGGTTGAAATTTCATCTAAAATAGTATTGTTGATATTACATTCAAAAAGTAAGGAATCACCGTATGTTTTTAGAATTTTCTGGTAGAATAATTTCCATTTACTCGTATTGGTATTATCTAGATTTCGTTTAACCCAACTGCATTTGATTGCATTCAGGAATGAATCTATGTCCGTTAGTCGGATACCTCCATATTCTACTGATTGAATTAATTGAGTTTGCTTAATTTTATCAGGTTTACCTCCCATATGGAAATAACATATTTCTGATTTTATGTCTTTAATTATATCATTTGGTGGATTTGAGAGAACTGTGAGTGTATAAATTAAATAAGAAGTGCAAACGTTTTTTTTCCGACTAGTGTAAGTTTACGATGCTGCCATGATTTAAAAAAAAATACATTTTTGTAATTTAGGCAATATGTTTTATAGATCTGTTTCATTTTCATTGTTTGTAAAAATTATTTCTAACGTTGTTGCTTCATCTGATGTCCAATTGAATTTAATTTCTTTTTTAAGATGAATATTACTTTGTTTGAATTTACCTACTTGTAGCACAGTGCATTTACTTTTGTTTCGTTTAAGACCCGATGCCATTCCAAAAAGAGTTAGCGATTCTATAAGATTATTGAATGAGTCATTACTGTCATTTAAAAAGTAAGTTTCATCGTCAGCAAATAGGGACTGTTTAATTTCTTCGTCTGGTTCTAGGTATATTCCCTTTATATGTAGTAGTGAGATAGATACTCGATGCATTTTATAAATAGCGAGGATGAAAGTGGACATCCTTGTCTTACCCCTCGTTCGATGTTAAAACTGTTTGAAAAATAGCCTTTGTTTATAATTATGCTTTTGATATCGGTATAAAACAATTTAACCCATTTAATTAGACTTTCACCAAAATTCATATTTTCTAAGCAAGGGAACATAAACGACTGATCTAGTTAATCGAAAGCCTTTACGATGTCTGCAAAAAAGATTAGGCCAGAATTGTTTGGTTCGTTGAAATGAGTTATGCATTCTTGTATCAGACGTACGTTTTCACCAATGTAACATCCTTTAATGAAACCAGATTGTGATCTTGAAATGATTGATGGTAATATTTTTTAAATTCTGTTTGATATACTTTTAGTTGCAATTTTATAATCGTTGTTTAGTAAACTAATCGGGCGCCAATTTTATAAGGATTCTAAATTGTTCCCAGGTTTTGGAATGAGTGATATTATACTTTGTTTTTGAAGCGTAGTAAGGTTTTCGTTGTTAAATGAATAGTTTAGTGAATTAATTAAATGTGTTTAATATCATTCCAGAATATTTTATAAAACTCGATAGTGATGCCATCAGATCCTGGACTTTTGTTATTTTGCATTTCTTTTAGTGCTAATCCACATTCATACTCATTAAGTAATCCGTCATACAATAGTTTTTCCTCTGGATTTAAAGCATGATGTGTATTTTTAAAAAGGGTGTTATTTTCAACACGTTTTCCTTTATAGATGGTTTCAAAAAATAAACGTTGTTCTTCTAGTATTTGAGATATGTTTGTTATATCTTCGCCATTGACTACTAATTTGTGTACAGTTTTGTGTTCACTTCTACGTGTTTCAATGTTTGCGAAGTATTTTGTATTTTTTTCATTGTGTTCAACATGCTGTGCACGCGCTCGTAGTATTATTCCATTGTGACGTGTATGATAGATTCCTTCTAATTCTTGTTTTTGTATGTTATTTCATTTTCAATGGCGGTGGTATCATTTGTGTCTGTTTCATGCAATTGTTTTTCAAGTGTTTCAATGATTTTTTTGGTTTCAGTTTCAAGTTTGTGTGTTTCTTTTTGCTTAAATGATGTGTATCTAATTGTTGTTTTACGTATATTTCCTTTAATTTACATCCATATGGTGTTTGGGTTTGCATCTTTATTATTTTTAACTTTATTGAATATTTCCTGTTTTATTTGTGTTTGATATTGTGTATCTAATAAGATGGTGTTATTAATTTTAAAGTATCATGGGCCTCTTTCAGGTTGTATTTTGTGCAGTTTACGTTCAACTAGAGAGTGGTCAGTAAGCAGTTTAAGTTCAACTAGAGAGTGGTCAATCATAAATCCTGGTTGTATGATACATGTGTCAATAATGTTGCAAAGTGACTCAGATATTGAAAAATAGTCTAATCTACAAAATATTGTTGGTTGTGTGTGTGAATGCCAGGTGAATTTGCTTTCGTTTGGATTTACTGTACGCCAGATGTCTCTCAAATTGTAGTTTTCAATTATGTTATTCAAAATGTTTCTATTTTTAGAATGAGCATAAAGTTTTCCCTTCTTTTTATCTATTAATGAGTTAAGAACAGTATTGAAATCACCACCGATTATAATGTTTTTATCTTGGTTATTAATTATAAAGGATTGTAATGTTTCGTTAAAGGTGGAATCATCTATGTTAGGGCCGTAAACATTGATTACTGTTAATTGTGTTTCATGTATTTGATATCAATACTTGCTTGTCTGCCAATTATTATTTCGTTAAAGTTATCGACTGTGATCCCTTTATTGTTTTTAATCAGAAAGGCAATGCCTTGTTTATTAGTATGTTGTCCACTGAGATAGATGTCTCCGTCCCATTCATCACAAGGTTTGTGCTAAAGTATGTGTCAAGTGACTTTCTTGTAGTAGGCATATACTTTATTTTTTCGTCTAAATAATTTGAAGATTTTTATTCGTTTATCTTTATTGTTTAGCTCTTTTACATTTAAAGTACATAGTTTAATCATTTAAAAAGGTGAAGGATGGTGTGAATGATAATTTGTTGGTGAATGTCCAGTTAGTTTCTATTTTAAAACATAGAGAAGAGGTATTCATCCTAAACAATAGGTTTAGTCTAATAGAGATATGGGTCAGATTAGTATATTTTATTGAGGGCTGTACAAGTGTACATGTTTCACTATGAAAACATGAAAACAACAACAAAAAACGTAAAAAGAAAGCAAAAATAAAGAAACATTCAAAATGTGTTAATACATCACAAATCTTGAGAGTCAGCATTGGGTAATAATGTGATCTGAAATATACACAATATTGATAATTGTTATACTGAGGGTCGAATGAGGTTCAAGTAAGGAAAATAACCCATAAATAATGACAAAACAATCGAACAAGAAGCTATAAACAAAAAACAATTTATACAACAAATAGAGGGACAAAAACCGACACACAAAAAGGAGACGTCAGATATGTTCATCTATGCTATTTTATCCTAGTTGGGTTTTAGAAAGGAGGACAACCCATACATACTTGCAAAAAACAGAGATATACAAACAAAACATATTTATACAACAAAATGTGAACAAATATTGACATACTAAAAGTAACATCAGAAGTACTCATTCATATAATTTAATATATCTTTAAGAAAGCATATGCCCACCAAAAATACACCTTCAATTTTCATAAAGAAAAACTACAATTCTTGAAATATGAGGAACATTTAAACAACAAAAATAGAACAAATATTGACACACAAAAAGAAACATCAGAAGTACTCATTCATATTATGTTATATCTCTTAAAGAAAGCATATGCCCACCAGAACTACACCTTCAATTTCATATCGAAAAACTACAATTCTTGAAAAATGAGGAAGATTTAAAAACAGGCAAAGCATTCGATAAGATTTTAAGAATTTTTGAGCATTTAAACCTTAACCGAAAGCGATATTAGTTTTAGTTCTCTATGTATTTGTGTACAAAAAACTTTCCAAAATCAAGAAGGGAAAATAACGCCGAAAGTTAATTTCCAAGTATAATTGCACGTAGTAACCCAACCAGATAAAACATGTTGTAAATATCCCATTTACAAAGAGTAATTGTTTAAAATAAAATAAATGTGTTAATAGAGTTAACTATTTATAAATGTGATTGATTATGTTTCATTATTCAAATATCACATTTACAAAGAGTATTTATTTAAAATAAAATAAATGTGTTAGTAGAGTTAACTATTTATAAATGTGATGGATTATGTTTCCCTCCATTTAAGGCTGTATAACACAAGGCTATAGGCTTAATTATTAATACTTTCTTATAAGTATCTTATCAAACAGATTCAAAGTAAAAACAAAACTACTAAAGATCAGTAAGTTTGTAGCGTGTTGATAACATCTAGATGAGTAGCCCCATGTTAAACTGTATATCTTGGATCTTGGTGGCGCTTGAGAGTTCACATAAAAACAATGATCTATTTGTTGAAGCTTCAAATTGTACATATAATGTAGAAAAAATAAAAAGTTGCCCATGATAACTTTTCGGGCCACTAGAATGCGTTTATACCCGTGTTCTACTATTTTGAGTGAAAACGCCAACAGGAAGGTAGTAACACATACAACAAGGCGGGCGTATGAACAAATTATCACTATACGGATGACGAGGAATGTGTATATGCTGTTATTTTGTGTTTCTGTTACCGGCTGACACCTTTCGCGTATATGTCTGACTTGCAGCTGTATTTTTCTGAGGCCAGGGTAAATCAGGCCATTCTCGATATGAATCACAGGGCACAGTCTCTCCTCGATCGCTGCCACGGTATCGCACGAAGAGTTTGCCTTCAAAGGACAGCGCCCTTCAATGAGATCTGGTTCTTTGAGTCTTAGCGACGCCAGAACCTCTGCGTTGAGCTTTGTTAAGTCTTCATTAATGAAAAGACGAGAGCCTTTGAGCGGTTTAGCACTTTTCATTATCTCAATCTTTGTTTGTCGCCTTACAAACTTTACAATTACCGGCCTGCTTTTGTTTGGCACAAATTTTCCGTGACGATGAGCTACATCAATGCCTGTTGTTACAATCGACATTTCGAGCTTTTGGGTAAGTATCGCGGCCATTTCATCTGCAACGACAGCCGATGTTTAGTTTTCCGAGTCGCTAGGCAATCCTGAGATACGAACTGAATTTCTGCGACCATATTGTTCAAGATCATTGAGTCGTTCGGCGTCTTTACTATTTGCATCGGCTAGCTTTTTCTTAAGCATGTCTAGTTCATTGTTTTTAGTTTGCACTAGTTTTTGAAGCGTTTCAATTTCTTTTGTTTTGTCAAATAAGTTGCCTTCAGGAATTTCTTAACGTTTTACTACCGACCCAAGAAATTTTTCATTGGCCTCTTCAAGTGTTTCTTTTACTATATTTTTAAGGATCGACGTGTCACTTTTGGTAAGAACATTTGATAGTTTTGCGATAAATGTCCTCTAGATGCTTTTCTATATTGAAAGAGTCGGATTTATCCTCCGTTTGTTTGCCTTTTAGATAGTCAGCCATAGACTTTTGTTTAGGATTTTCCCGCTCTATCTTTTTTTTCTTTTTGTTTGCTGATTTCTTTTGCTGGTTGTTTGCAATCTCCACGCAGAGTTGTCGCTCCATGCTCTCACATACACATCTGCGTTGGGCTCAGCAGCCATATTGACAAGAATCTTGTCCATAATCTTGTCAAAACCGAACAAACGCATTCAAAGTATATCTGATTGGATATTTAGGATCAGAGGCGTTAAATAATGAAATATGTATTTTAAATTTACGATACATCGTGCAAAACTTGGTAGTTTTAATGCAACTCTTTGGAACTATTTTATTGCCCATTTACGCAGATGGAAACATTCCGCGCACTTAACAAATGTAAACAAATGACCAAATTGAGTGACGTTTGGCATTGCTTCGACGGCAAACGTGTATTTACAGAAAGGAGACGGTCAGTTCTGTTGTATTAATCAAACAAATAAGGGGACCTTATTTTGGTAGTTGTATAAGGGAAAAGAATTATGATTAGTACTTAGTAGTAGAAGGCCCTTGAACATTATCCATACGGACCAGTTGTTTTGTGTTAAAAATAAAAATATAATGTAGACTTTATAATTATTACTGTATTACCCATGCATACTTTTTTCCAACCTTTAAACTTAAAGATGACATCCATACACACCTGCTTCTTACCTCTGACAAAATAAATGTGAACCAATTGGACAAAAAGCAAAAAGTGCTCTCAGGCTAGTGATTTAAATATATGACAGAAAAGACTGCCTGTGAAGAACGGCATATTTTAGATGATCAAATATCCTCCTTATTACAATATGATCATGCTCCGGTCGTTGTCGGTTCAGGTGCTACATGTACTTCACTTGCAAGTACCCCGGGTACTCTGAAGTATACTACAATTTACCCGGCTTAGGAAAATACAGTTAAAGGCATCTTGCCATACTCGGGGGTACTTTTTAGTATATTTTTCATACCCCGAGTACTTTGTAGTCTCAACACTCCAGTTTCAAATGAGCATTACTGAAATTACAAAGATGAGTTCAAACATTACCACCACATGTGAGTGTAGCGAACAGTCAACCTTTGATCCCTTCATTTATAGTCATCTGATCTACATGTAACAGGAAATTCCACACTTCAATTATTTAATTATGTTGTACTTGTACTGAAAGGTTTGATACTAGCAAATGTATATTTTTAATTTGAACTGTTCACAGACTGATATCAAAAAACTATTTCTTTTTTCTTATTAGATTCCTGTACTTATATTGGTGTTTCAGTATTTTGATATTTTAATTGTGGTAGTCAAACAAAATTGACATTATTAAAGAAACTTAAACATGAGAACAAGTCCCTTAAAATGGTTGCATATTTCTGGGATATTAAGTTAACAGAGAAAAACAAAACCATACTATCTTGTTATTTTAATAACAGTATTAAACACCTGTGTTTAGGAGATACATGTACCATTCAATAAGGATAAACACAAAACTTGAAATTACATGAACAATGCAACAAACTGAAGTTAAGCTGTAATGTATTGCAGATTCACAGATGTGTGTTATGTAAGAAAGATCCAGTTAAACATTATCTTAAGAAAAGTTTAACATTATGCCACACATAAAATATTTTTTAATGTTAATAATCTTAAAAATGCTAATTTTCCTCTAACATGCCCTTGTATTTCAAGATAGAATACTTTTCTTGTCTGAGGAAAGAGGTCTGGGTTCAAATCTCAGCAGGGCTTCAGAGGAAATGCATTTAAGACAAATGATTGCATTTGCTTTTATTGTGTTTGCTTTACTTTATCCTTAAAATCAACATGCAAATGTATTGAAAATAATCTTTGTTTTTACATAAATCAAAAGACATCAATCTTATGAATGACATCATTTTAATTCGTTTTAGGCACTTAAACTATCACGCAAAATTCAAATGCAAAAGAATAACATGTATGGTTTCAATATGCTCAATACAATACAAACACAGCATAATGCAAAAAAAGGAGAGAACAAAATAAACTCAATAATTACATGTAAACAACAATTTCACAATTTATAACAATTTAAATAACTTGATAATAACTGATAATAGTAATGTACAGTTATTTTAATACATCTGAGTAATAAAAACTTGACAAATATCATACTATGACTCATACAACCTTTAAACCATTGATGATATTGCCTTAAATTCCTTTTTATCCATGACCACATTTGTGAATTTAAGGTTTGAAATTGTGGGTAAAGAATAAGAATTGTGTATGTGTGCACATGAACCGCCTAAAAAGAGGCAAAAGCAATTATGGGTTTACAACTGACTTCTGGATATCTTCTAATTGAACTAATGCAGTATGTGGCTTGAAATTGGATTCCCATGTTGTTGAAAAGCCATTTTTATTTTATGTCCTGGGTTTTGGAAATCAGATCAGTGTAGGAATGCAGCTACTTAAGTTTTTCTGTAGAATTTTTTTTCATTATCACTTATCCCCTTTTTAGCTCATTTATTTTTTGGGAAAAAAATATGAGCTATTGTCATCACCTAAGCGTCGGCCTCCGGTAAAGTTTTGTGTTTAGGTTAAGTTTTGTGTTTAGGTCCACTTTTCTCATAAAGTATCAAAGCTTTTGCATTCAAACATGGCACACTTACTTACTATCATGAGGGGACTGGGCAGGCAAAGTTAGATAACTATGGCTGGCATTTTTACAGAATTCTGTGCCCTTTTTAAGTTTTTATACTCCGAAAATTGAAAATTTGGTTAAGTTTTGTGTTTAGGTCCACTTTATTCCTAAAGTATCAAAGCTATTGCTTTCATACTTGCAACACTTACTAACTATCATAAGGGAACTGTAGAAAACAAGTTGCATAACTCTGGTTGGCATTTTGATGGAATTATGGCCCTTTTTTGAAGTTTGAATATTTTGTTAAATTTTGTATTTAGATCCAATTTACTTCTGAAGTATTAAGGCTATTACTTTAAAACTGTAAATACTTTCTTACTATCATGAGGGTCCTGTACCTGGCAAGTTGTATTTGACCTTGACCTTTGAATGACATTGACTCTCAAGATCAAATTATTAACTTTTTCTAAAATTGCCATAACATCTTTATTTATGATCAGATTTGATTCATACTTAGACAAAACAACACTTACCTTACATACCACAATGGACTGCACCCAAACCATCCCCAGGCCCCACCTCAGAATGGTTAAAAGAAAAAAAAAATGTATTATTTTATTTTTGAAAGACTGTCCAACCATCCCTATTCTATGTTTAACGTCTAACGTGTGCCCAAACTTTGTTTGATCAAGCGGAACTTTTTTATTTGAAGTGTATGAAAAATAACTACAGTGACCCATATGACGACAATACCTGCGTTATTCCAGAAAAAACTTGTACCGGTATTCATGTTTGGTGAACAGGTGTTATCTATCTATCACTGTATACTGCCAACCGCTCTTTCGAGTATTATAGGCAGGTTATCCAGGTCTCCTCCTTTGGAAAAATTAATTAACACCTTCAGCACAAATAAGGCTGTCTGATTGAATCAACCAGTGATAGATTCATAAAAAAATAATAAGAATGTATATGGTTAGTGATTTTGAAAGCTTTGTACCCACAGATAAGTAGGTTTTGCAAAAATCTAGCCTTTATGGAGTAAGTCTGTAATTAAATAGCTCCAAGAGACTTGCAAATAAGTATTTTGTTTCGATTAAGATATAAGCACTTATTCATTGTTTAGAAAGGTGATTTTTCTCTGATTATCAATAACTGCATAGATTGAACATTGTGAATGTGCTGTTTTGTATCTTATACTTTCTTTTTTATATTGCATATATTGCCCTTTCAGATTTACTTTCAAATATATACCCAGTAATTGTAGATTTTAAATATTCTGTGACACCAAAATGTAGGTTCGTTAACATCAAACATCCATATCCATATTAAAATAATGAATAAAGACTGATATACGATATAATGGTATGAGATGGTTTTCTTGAAAGCAGTGAATGTACTGTAACCGTCGTGCGAGAGATTGTTTAGTATACTGTAACCTTCATGATGAACGCTTGGACTGATCATGACATGAATGAGACGCTCTCATAAAAATAGTCCGTTCTGAGCCCATCACAGAGGTGAATGTAATGTAACCGTCGTGCAAGAGATTGGGTTGTTTGGCGTTTCAAACACCGACGAGTCTACATAGCTAGTTTCGGCGGTGTTGTCTTCACTTGCCGATGAAGAGTGGGGCCTTTTATTCATTTTGGACAATACAGTTTAATTCGTGTCGGTTTAAGCCCATAATTGTCAGTATTAAAACGCCACTGTATGTAAAACATCTACAAATATCTACAATTACGCGCTCTGCTCAAGCGTGACGAGTTAATCGTATATACTGGTTGACACTATCCTGTCATTTACCGTTAAACTGTATCTATGTTTACATACGTAAACTTTCTTATTGGGTGTATACAACCCAGGAAAACCGATACCTTGTGAGCAGCGTAATACCATTCGAGCAGCGTTGTGTATTTTAGCATGAACTTACATAGGGTAAGTACATTGGAAAAATTAAACAATTTCAAAGTCCAATTTGTAACAACTGTGTTTTAACATTGATAACAAAGGTATTGGCCTACATGTAGAAAAAAAACCTGACAAATTTTATTAACAAATGAGCGAAATGTGGCTCTCTGAAGTAGAAGATCGGGCAAAATGGGCCATGTTCAGGCATTTAGGGGAGAAAAACTGCTTTAATTTGCAAGCCACTACACTTTTTAAAGGATTTATACAAACTTACACATGTCTGCCATAACCTTTCAGCAGGGTTTCTCCAGAAAACTATTTCTTGTGGAGAATTTTGCGTTTTTAATGGGAAAACATGGATACCATCTGGAGAAGATCAGGAAACCTTATGTGAGCAGCGACTTTATAATTCTTTTTCGTGACAAAAAACCTAATTTTCAGCCATTTTGTTGCAATTTCTTTGCTTTGTAGAGGCATAAAACAATCGCTTTAAATGTACATTAATAATGGCGCACTGACGATGTGCATGTTTGAATTGGTATCGAATATTGGGCACAATAATTCATATTTTAGTCATACCGGATCATGATCTACAAAGTAATTTGGTATCAACTTCATCTGCAGAGCATGAAAGTCGATACACAATCAAATAGTTGTTATCAGTTAAAATGCATTTGTTTCCTAAAACATCGAGTATTTTTCACGGAAGATTCTACATTTTCTAAAATATTTTTTCGCTAAAATAGCAGCAACGCGTAAGCAGTTCATCAATTTTTTGAAGGAATAAAGGATGGTGTAGAAAATGCAGCTTTAATCAAATTGTGATTGCGCAGAAAATTTATCATTTAAAAATCGTATTCGAGATGTAGATCGTCATCATTTTGTACCATAGACCTTTTATTTTACCATTTGTACATTAAACCGAAACACATGAAGTATGTTACCATTACTTAGTATTGCACTTTGTTACGATTTATTTGTTCTGAATACATTATAATGTATTTAAATCCGAGGGGTTTTGGATATCAATGCCATTTTTATGTTTAACTAATGACACGAAAACTTTGATCAATTTTAATATTTTTCAGACCATGTACTTATTTTGTTCACAATATTATGTGACATGTTTACATGTATAACAATCTTCGAAACTATGTGGACAAAGATTTGTGTGCGCAATAATAATATCGATCTTGAACAAAAAGAAAAACATATGACACAGAAGATACGAGTTGAACAATAAGAATCAGAACGTAATACATTGAAACGAGCGACTTCAACAGAATGACGTGATTCGTGTTAAATAACTGTTCAATGTAGCAAACCGTCACACGCGGTTTGTAAAACCTTTACACGATTAAGACATCATCACAATCCTGCTTGTATCTCTGGCTTGGTTCTTATTGACTTCTCTATCGGATTACCAGGGAGAATCAACACTAGTTATCATCAAATTAGTAATCCGGTTTCCCCTCCTGACAGAAACAATTAACGGTAATGGCAATTATTTACGCAAAAACTAATGCGACATGAGAGTTGTTGCTATGTTATTATTTTATATTCAATATAAAGAACGAGATATACATTCAAATATATAAATAACAATACGTTTTATATTTCCCTTTCACAGTTTGATTATGCTGTTTGTATTAACACACACCACTTAAAATCGTTTCAACAAATCCGCACCAGTAATAACAGAACGGGTTATATAATAAAATCCAATAGAATGAAAGAAGAAAGCAGATCTATACGAAGTTTGCTATTAATATCATAATTTCTACATAGAAATAAAACAGGGTTTAAATTCATCAAAAAACAATGCACGGTGTAAACCATTTAAGCTTTTTCTACAAAACATTTGTGTCAAATAAGGAAAGCAAAACAAACAATCCGTACACTATTGCTTTGTGGATTTTGGTAATTGTGCAGTTATTTTGAATGTAGGTAATGTTCTCGTTACAAAGACAAAGGATTACATACACCGTCCAAATCTCATTTTCAAACACCATTTAATGTCAATGATCGACACTTGTATATGTGTATTCAAAGATAAAAATCCCTAGCGTAACGCTTTGTTCAATGGTAAAGCAATAACTGGACTCCGATAGTAAAGCAATTAATGTGATTAATTTCCATGACCTTTAACATAACGGACAGTTTTGATGCGTGAGTGAATACATTTAAGATTTGTCTTGTATGACATACGACCAACTTATGCACTGAAATGTTTTCTACGACTATTTCAACCGGACAACATCAAACGCTTCACCAGTCACACTTTGCTGAACCAGACACTCTTGTTGAAGGAATATAAATAAGCAAATAAACGGAAAAGAGGGAAACAAGTACGAAATAAGTGTTGAGTAAACTAAACTGGATTTTGGTACAATGATACAAAAGCATAAACATGATCTTCGGATCTATTGCAAACATCGCTTTCACCAATGGTTGACGTAACAGTGAAGCCAGTATGTGGCTTACTGACTTAAGTGGGAGGATATCTTGATACATTGTATATTATACACAAATCGAAGTACTGCAAATAGTCGCCTAGGAATTGAATAGCAATGCAATGTTGATTGTAGCGGGGGAGGGTTGGCTTCAATCATCGATCAAAACTATCCCACATATTTTATCAGTAAAACTAAATAATAAATATTCACTAAAGGTCTATTCAAGATCATGTATTATGATTTGTATTATTAAACGCTCCTGTCTGCTTAATATGTCATAAAACATGTATTATATATAGGTTTCGTTACTAAAAAACGCTTAACGTAATTAGTCATACCGAATTACTCAACAAGCATAGTTTGAGGAATCAGAAAGTTTGATACTCCTTTGAAAAGTTAAATTCCGGTCAAGTATGAGGTTCAAATATGTCCATTAGTGATTAACGTACAAATATTGCTTGCGTGTTATAAGATGTTGCTTGTTTTTACTTGCGATGGTATTATTTCATTATGATCGGATTAACCAATGATTGGCGGGTTCTTTTCATTCAACGTTTAAATAAACACATAGACCTCGTTGTATTTATTGAATTATATAGGCAGGCATTTAGCATTTATTGATTACCGAACTTATGAATAATGGTATTTCAGAAATCTGATTAGGAGAGCAAGTCTTGGTATCATCCGCTTGTCTTTAATATAAAGCAAGTAACAAATTGCTCACTCTTAGCATCATCTGTGTGCAAAGATCGTTTACAATTATTCCCTTATAATAAAAATGACTTGTTAATTTAATTACAGATACTTAAAAGAAAACATTTCCTTTGTAGACTATACATAAAATAGACAGCAAGTTGACCATAACTATGATTGATGCCGTTGAATAAAACACCACATCTAAACCAGCTATCATATAGACTTGTCAAGTTCATGTTTAAGTTGAAACAAAACATATAACTATTCCACCGTTTGTCTGTCAACAAAAAACAAAGCTATGGCGCCCGGTGCTTGTATTCATACGCAGCCACATTAATGCACACGGTTGATTAATTCATTCAAACCATTTGCTATGAAAGACGGAAATTACTGCCTGTAGAACAAAACAAATGCAACGACGGCAGTATCTCCATTTCTGTCCGCTGCTGTCGAGTTGACATGTTAACGAAAAATTACGCGAATGATCAAAGTCTTGCAGAAGCTTGTCATAACGACCGCCATTGCATCCATATCTTGTTCGAATGGGTATCAACAGTACAATGAAACCATTTTTGTTTTATGGCTGTGTTCTTGTATGGTTTTACGGTATGTTTCTGCAATTCTCGTATTGGATAATACTTATGATGGCATTACTGTCAGCACGTGTATATAGCTTGTAGTTCCTCTTTACTGAGTCATATGTCTTTTAAAAATAGTCATGATGGCTATATTTTAAGAATTATTATTCGATTGTCAATTATATTTTGGAATTCGAAAGTAATTGTCCATCACTATATAATTTATAATAATATCTGTCAATAAATGTACAAATCCGAAAAAAATGATATATAAAAATAAATATTTTACACACAAAAATACTAACACGGATAAGGTTAAAGTTAACTAATAAATACCAGCAGAATATAATAGTTCTTACTTCATTTTCTATCGATGTTTTAGAAGAGATGTTACACGTTTATGCCTTAATTTACACGATGAGGGCTTAAACTTTGCAAGATCATGTAAACAGGAAACATTTAAACAGGTTTTCAACGCATAACTATTAAATTTACTTGTATGTAACCAATTGTGCAAAAACAAAAATTGTGAAATCTCAAGGTAGGTCTGCATGTACGCTACCAACACACAGAGATCAGTTGCAGAACCATTCCGGTGACGTCGTACGCCCACTAGCCCGCTATACTCCAATCTAATAACACGGATTTGCAAATTCATTAAACACTTGATTAAGTGCAATCGTGACAAAATTGGAAACAATAAAGAAGTTGTACGTGGTTAGTCTGTATAATCTTTTTAAGTGTTATTTTCTTTTTAACGTGAAACTGCATGGGCGCTTTCCGACAAATTTCAATCGTTATAGAATATTAAATCCTACATATTTATAGTAATCCCTCTGCTCTAACGTGTAAGTATTTTATAAAGAAAAGTAATTTTTGGTAGACACGAACAACTGTCACGGCCTTGGTGCGGTCAATGCAAAACAACGAGGGTTTAAACCAATTTAAACCAGTTTTTAAGCGTCGTTTAAAATACCTATATTCATTCAATGCTGACATATATTCTCTAAATACTCAGTAGTGTGAACATGTTTTCTTAAAAGTATGCAAACCTAGTTTTAATAACATATTTCCCTTGTTTTATTTTACAACAGTCATGACAACGATTCGATAACACCTTTCTGAGATATTGTAATCTGTGTTATTAGGACCGATATCACACATTAACTCCTCCCATATTCTGTGATATCAGGTTTCTGTCCGAAACAAAATGTAGCCCAGCCCACATTTGAGATAATCATTCTACTCTGCAATGTTTACAAATTTCTAATTCACGACCACCTCAAGATAGTTTGTGCTGGAATGTTGTTAAAAAAATTTTTTAAAAATCAGTCTGGGTCAGAGCTTTAAACAGCGTTGAAGAATGAAGTACGTCATGATTACAACAGCTCTGACGATGAAAAAAAAAGCGAATAGTGAAAACAAATAACATTTGTGACATAGAACGTAGGGGAAGAATTAGGACACGTCATGGTAAACGTGTGCATGTACATAAATAATAGGAACATAGTGCATGTACATGTATGTGACCTTCCGTTGTCATGTAGTTGCTACTTCCACTTATGAATTCGTACACAAGCATATAAATATGAGATGAATACTTTTCATTGTATTTATCAAATCCGATGGATGGGCATTTTAAAAGTAATATAATAATAAAAATAATGAGTGTAAGAACAGGTTACGCCCTTCCTACAATATGATGACTTTTGCAAATGTTGAGTGAAAGCGTCTGATACACATATCGGCGGAAAACAAAACTTGTACTTCTAATCATACAACGCGAATAAGCAAACAGATCTGTTGAGAAGCGCCACATGTGATAACAATGCTCCTTGACGGAAAATCGTAACTTGTAAATTTTAGGGTAGTAAAATCAGAGTTTCATATCCACGATGTATGAAGATTTGAAAGGTTGAAAAATGGTGATAATTGAACTATTAACAGACCCAAAGAAGCCAAATACGTATGAGAAATATATGTTTTAAATATTTCCCTGAAGAGCATTGTGGTTAGAACCAAGTCTAGTGTTCCTTGTTGATCACACCCCGATTATAATCCCAATGTGCTCGACCTTTTAAAACCAGCAACATGCTGTTACGACGCTAATGCGCTGTCGACGTCAATTAGCTTCGAATCGCCTTATTTCCGTGGTGCTACATGTAGCCAAATCTGATTATGTGACCATCAGAGGAAAAGCATAAGGATTTGCTGCGATTGATTTTTAATTTACCGACATTTTACCAAAGGCTCTGTTTAAAGTCTAGCCTTAATGCAGTTTAGTAGGCTTTCACGTTTAGAAATGGGATCACTACTATTTTGATTATCATGTCGCCTCTCGTGTATTGTGTTTTAAGTTAAGATTGATTTAGCAACAGGAATGGTATGTTAGGTTAATTAAGTATTATGAAAATAAAGAGTGTTAAAAAACAATATAACACCAATTCTCATATTCAAATAAAATCTACTCTTCACGAAAATGCATTCATTATATGATGGATTACAAAACGCCAATATATTTTAAAGTCGTGTATATGTAATAATTAGCATTATTATTTCAAATATGGTCATTATTCAAACACGATATCTTATATTTAAAAAAGGCCAACATTTTTACTAGTGTGCATTTACTTGATGTATGTCATGTGTTAATTGTAAAATGAAATGTAATGTCATTCATAAGGAAAATTGTAACCACGTTTGAAGATATTAACATACAGCGCGCTTAGATACAAGCACGTGTATCTTTCGCACTAATATATTCTTTTTGTTGGTTTAATGAAGACCCTTTTACAAAACTGAGTTGTATCTACTTTTGTTGCTAATATGTAACAGCAAGAACGTGATCGAGGTTATTTCCGTGTGCTATTTTGTTTGAATCAGGCTTAGTAAACACACCAGCTTACATTGTATAAACAATAATTTGTAATCATCGAATACCAATTAGCTGCAATATGACATTTTAAAAATGCATAAAAATGTAAACAATTAGTGTATGATTGTTCTCTTTATCGATAAGTTTAAGTTCGAATACCATACATTGCAGGTTATGTAATTCGAAACGCAGAAAATTCTACTTAGTTTCGAGACTCCCTCAAGGTATATATAGTTGCCATAATAGTGGAAACATCGTCAATCACTCGTTGTCTGGCATTTTTTATTTCACAATCTAAACACGGTATTGCAGTGTGCCACAGAAATGCGTTTCCCTCGAGTGGGTTTAACCCACTGCTCAATTGCGGTACTGCTTATCTTCAGAACATTTCCTGGTGTCATTTACCGGTGTTTTAAAAGCGAATAAGCCGTTTCCAAGGAAACGGAAATTATATGATACGTGATAACTTTTTTTTTTGCCACAACTTGCCACAGAGGACCCGAAATCATTATATCCAGACCATTCTTTTACAATTACGTCCATATGTTTTATTAATACCTCTTTTCAATAATATCCAGTGGGACAGTGTTTAGACGATTGGTTAACCGAGTCTGCCTTTTTGTGTTAAGTTAAATAATGTATTTGCATGTGCTGATCTATGCAAATCGATAAATTTGCTATTTAGCAAATTCCGATGTTTTGCAAATTGTTCATTTTATTGATTTCTGCCAAATTTGTCTTAAGAAGGTTTTATTTTTCTCTATTCCACGTTACGTAACCAGGTCTCTTTCCTAAAACTAGCAATGGTTGTTCAGTCATAGTGAAAGGAAAACGAAAACTATATCGGCAGCATAAAGTTCACACAAAACAATGTGGTATTTTTTAGTCTTAAAGCACACATTATTTAAACAAATACCTGAAATTTCAGCCATGATACACAAAATTGTCGTTGTGTTTGTGTTTAGAAAAATTACGCAGTGATAGAGGATCAAATTCGAGAAATTCACATAATATTGCTCTGACTCGCCGGGACCTCATATGTTTCAATACAGTAATAATGAAACTCGAGAAACTTTGTCGGGGAAGAAATTATTGTTACTGTTCTCTAGTACTTGATTGAAAGCAAGTAACAAATTGACCGTACAATACAGGAAAAAAACTTACAGCATAACATGAAACATAAATAAAGGATAACAGCCGGGGCCAACACAACAAAACATTTTGCAAAATATACAAACGTGCGCTGCTAGATAGATAGTCATATAAATAAAAAAATGTTCAGTGTTTATTGATAACTGCATATATCCAAATGCTAACAATTCAAGTCAAGTATGCTAAACTGGAACATGGACGGACATAATTTTGTACCGTAGACACTTTAATGATTGAATAATTCAATTATGGGCATCGTTTTAACACTGACAGTCGAAGTTATTACAGTTTAATTGATTTAACAGTAAAGAGAGTGAAGTGTACTAGCGCCAACACGTGCTCAATAAGTAAAAATCAATTACTTCTGGGAATTAAGTCCGTTGGAGTTTAAAGGGAATTTTAATTGACAACATGTTCCAACTTTTTGTCAAAGGTTGATAAAACTACACTGAACATCGAGGAGCGATGTAACTCTATTGACGTAAGCTCATTTTAAAATAATTTTTGTGTTGTTTAGTAATCGTCATTATTAATTGAAACAAATTAATAAAGCGTTACAAACGCGAAACTATAGTTTGAGTGCTTTGAATGCTTTCGTTATATTTTGTGACATACGTTGATTGCTTATATAAAATATATGTTAAAATGCAGGAAAATCCGGAATAGGCCGTAAGGCCAAGTCGTTACGGCGAATTCTTTAAATTTCAAAGGTCAGTTATAAGAGCCCAGGTGGAACTACCTTTTTTCTTTTTGTTTCTTTCTTAAATTTTATTATTGTATTACGCTGGAGCTTTTTAGTAGCGATGTTTAGATTTATGAAATTAAAGCATTTGATGACGAACTTGAAACAAATGCAAAAACCTGTTAAGAAGTCCATTTAATGTTTCTCCAAAAATATCCACCTGTCGATCAACAACATGGTATACAACGACAATTACAGTGTTTAACATAGATATCGTTTTTATCACTGACAACGAAAGTAAACATTCGAACTTTCAAAAAAAATCTTGAAATTTAAAAATAGTTGCATTATATATGTTAACATCAACATACAATTATAAAACAATTGGGTTAGACACTTTATATTAATAAAATATAAAAGCTGTCAATGATGGCATAATTTTGATCCGTCGAGATCTTAAAATTGCAACAATTGTTTTATAATAAAATTTTCATAAAAATAATATGACAAAAAAACTTGGTTTGGACAATTTATATAAATAAAATAATTAAAGTATCGTAATAGTATAAATAATTAACATTTACCATATTTTAATTCGGAGTAACATATCCCAATATACACACACATACACAAACATGTATTTGTTGTTCCTTATTTAGCAGCACTGTGTACTCCGTTTTGAGTTTAGTACTGTTCCTTTAACATTATTTACGTAAGTTTCGGAAATGTAGGAGATTGTATTTGCAATACAAGTCATGTTCTGATCAGTTAACAATGAATCCATTTGTTTCGCTTGACATGTCGATTGCGATCGTGCTTTTGTATTGCATGTTTAGTTTAGAATTTCTAAAATTCAATAATGAGTTTGATTACAATTTCAATTTTGTTCAGCCGGGAAATGAGTCGGTACCCCTGGGTATCAAACATCAACTTCTTAACTGGTTTAAATCCTTTCTCTCACAACTCAAACAACGCGTCCTTTTTGCAAACTCTGCTTCCTCATGGTCCAATATTTCAGCAGGTGTTCCTCGAAGTTCGAATCTCGGACCGCTGCTCTTTCTATATAGACAGGATAATTGACAATATTAACTCAGAAGTACGGTTATTTGCTGACAACACAAGTATGAACATTATTGTTGAAACGCCTTCATTAGCCGCACACAATCTTAACCATGATCTAGAGTCCACCCATGCTTGGTCTATGTCCTGGCTTGTCTCATTTAATCCTGCTAAAACAGAATCAATGGTATTTTCACGGAAACGAAACAGACCAATACATCCAACGCTCTTTTTCAACAATGTACCAGTTACGACAGTTGCACAACATAAACACCTTGGTTTTATTTTCTCAAACGACGCCCGATGAGCAGCTCATATATCAGCAGCAATAAACAAAGCCTGGCAACGTATCGGCATTCTCAGGTCTCCCAAACACTTACTGTCCAGGTCTAACCTCGAAAAGATGTACTTTCATTTTATCAGACCGCTGCTGGAAAATGGAGACGCTGTCTGGGGTAACTGTTCCAACGAATTGAGCGCAGAATAAGAAGCTGCACAAAATAAGGCAGCAAGAATAAGCACCGGCGCCAATAAATTGTGTAGTATTAACTCTCTGTTAAACGATCTGAAATGGAAGACTCTTTCAAAAAGAGGGCAGAAACACAGACTTATTGTCTTTTACAAAATGAAACACAGACTATGTCCAGAAAGCCTCTCAAATCTCATTCCACTTCCCCCTCAAAACCACTATAGCTCACAAATAACGAATCAGTAACTCTTATTCACGCAAGAAGTGAATCATATCGATGCTCATTTCTTCCAATAGCTATACGTGAGTGGAATGGCCTCAAGCCTGACTTGAAACAATCTCCAACGTTGTCCTCTTTTAAAGCTTCTCTTAGCAGAAATCTCACACAATCGTCTGAATTAATTAATATTGGTACAAGTGCTGGTCAAATCCTTCACGCAAGATTGCGACTTAAGTGCAGTTCCCTCAATAATGACGTATTCCGAAGATCACTAGTAGACAGCCCTCTTTGCTCATATGGGCAAATCGAAACTGCTTACCATTTCCTTCTACATTGTCAGCACCAGCAACATCTTCGGAATAATCTGTTTGAGAATATCCCGTGCCCTCTTACAACAAACAAACTACTCTTTGGATGCGAATACCTTACGCCTAAGCAAAACAAAAATATCATTCTTAAGGTGCAACGATATATCGTGTTGTCAAAACGCTTCTCATATACCTAAACTGGCAACAGCCCACCTTATTTGATGTTGTCAAGTGTCTTTCCGCCACTGTTCTTCGTCTTTCCACTCTGTCTAACTCTATTCCTGCTTTATGTTTCATATATCTAAATATATGCTTAATCAGCTCAGGCAAAATTCAATGTTAAACGAAGCACATCTTATTGGTAATCGCTTCAACTGGGAACATGCGTTAAATTCTTAAACGGTCTAAGAACTCCTATGGAGAAGAATACATTTAAGTTTTTAGTAACGTGTTTTCTTCTCCATTATTGTAAGAATTTAACTCACATGTAAGGTTCAAAGTATCATAGTAAATACTGTTTAAACCAAATGAGTCGGTATATTACGCGAGGATGATTATCAGGAAGAACAAAGTAACTCAACAGTGCGTGTTGAGAATGTCAAACAGTTAACATGTTTCCATTTAATATATATAATTGGGAAAAGATTCCGCAGACATTTATATTACTTTGTTTTATTTACGTTGTTTGTTTTTTACGTTTAATGGATTAAGTTAGTTACGAATTTTGTATGTAATTGTAACCATCAATCTATCTGTTCATCCAGCAATCTATCACTCTGTCCGTCCGTCGTTTCACATTCTACTATTAATACGTACTTTTAGTTTTTAGTTTAAATTTGTATTCATACCTTTGACCCAATTGGGGATGATAAATAACTATAAACATCCAACATCCAGGTAAACATGTAGCAAACAATGTGGCACAATGTATACACAAAAAGGCTTTTCACATGGGACAATTTTGTGAATGCTATGTAGCAAAGTAAAATGACTCATATGTTTTGCAGCTTATGGACGAAATGCGAGGGTTATGTTTCATAAATAGTTGTTTGTGGAATGACTTTGACAAATAAAAATAAAGAATTTCATTAATGTTGTTTTATCAAAACTTTTCATAAGATTTTCCAACAAAGTAACAATTGAGTTGCGGTAACACTTATTACTTAAATATTAACGTTGTTCATGTTTACAAATAAATAGGAAGCGGAATGCGTCACCTATGTCTTGAATATCACAAAAGTATCTTACTGATCAAACATCTAAATTAACAAAAACGTATAGCATTACTATTGGCACACACAATGTAGTTTTCCAATTTTTTGTGTCTTCAGAGTTCAGTATTTAGTACATTTAGGAGAATGAAAAATATTACCATTCCCATTTCAGATATACTGGTCAAGTACTATGGATTTCATTGTGTTCTGAAATAAATTAGGATTAGGTACATTTTGTGAAAAGCAATATTTTGAACAAACACTATTTTCAACCAAGCTTTCAATTCTGGCTATCCACAGACAATGTATACGATTATTTTTTCATGCAGGTCGTATATCGTTCTGTATTATATGCAAAAATCCAATACGATTTATAAACAAACAAATGATCACATCAAACAATGATGGATCTAAAATGTCTGAACCCTCTTCTATGGCGAATAAGAGGGTTCAGGCATTTTTAGAACCATCACATACTTAAAAATAAGTTAAAATACGGGAACAATACCGACATTTGCATGGGCCCATACCTCTGAACAATACAATTAAACTAATTATAGTGTTTAGTTGCACTCAAGTCTAAGTTTGCACTCCACACTTCCAAGCCGGAGAATAACAAGTTTGAAGTTCAGTATGCAGCTGAACAATCAAGCGCCCATGTACTTATGCATGCAGATTCTGCGAAGGAGCGACAGTGTTATACACATTCGGTAATCCTCGGAACTTAACTATAGAAGTCCAAAGGCATGCAATGATGTGCATTTAATACTAGACATTTGCTAAGTTAACCTCGGAAAATTCCGATCAGTAGAAGATCCCATGTCCGTACGTGGGTGATTACAACATCCATTTCCACTCATCAAACAATGTTCTAAAGTCTGCGAAATAAATCATAATTCCGCTCTTGGAGATTGAGTGCGAGTCGGGGGATAGGATGACGATAAACTTTCAATCTGAGGCATGTCAGAACAAGGCCCTCGAAATGATGAAGGTTCAGCACCACCTTTACTGCACCGCTACATGGAACAACAATAACTACGCCTTCATCATCCTGTGACGCCAGAATGGCGACTTCAAGCCCTGGTGTATGCGCGTTAGAGGCACGGATATGTCGCAAAGGGTCGAGCGCGGCGACATTTTTATGCAATTCGTTTGCGATCCCGGACACGGAAGCGGCGCCATCCAATAAACAACAAAGTTCCTGTCGATCGAATTCGAGCAGCGTATACTTATTTCCACATGCTCCGATACGTACGGGTTTTGCGACGATTTTCGTCTGTGCCCGCCAAAGGTTACGATATTCACTGCCTCAAGTTCTGCAACTTCTGCCCCAGCGACCCCAGGCCGTGCCTGTTTCAGGCGCAGCAGCAGGGAAACTGGGTGGAAAAGTATAAGCAAACTTATGTAATACTTTGCATGAAAACATATTTAACAAATGGCTAGAATATATATTGTGAGATGAGACTGATATCAAAATACCATGAATCTTCATCATGATTAGCCAATAAAAATAATACTTTAATCATATTTTTGAACCTGGTTATATAGGTTAATTTCATCGCGTTGTGTACGATACAGTTATACATTCGGTGAGTGCAAGCCAATATAGCATTTGCATTGGACGATCTGTGTACAAGTACAAATATATCACAGAAATGCACAAACGCTGTTAAATAATATGTTTACTGCATACCTTTTACATTCTTAGGGTTAATGATATTATTAAGCTTCAATATACATTGCAACGTCCAGTCCGCCAAGAGCACGAGCGTTAACGTTATTTAATGAGACTGTGTGACGTTAGATGTAAATATAAAGTATCTCAAAAATACGCACTCAAAGAATAGTTTGTTTTATTTAAGCATAGTTAATTGTAAGACTTGATATCAAACCATGTCTTCGTATATCTGCAATAGGTCTTATTTCAACATCATGTAGATTTTATTTCTTAAATTATAAGTTCTGACTTGACATGTAAATCACCATTTTACCTTGGACTGTCAAATATGAATTATGTTGGACATCCGAGCGTGTAATATGGTAGAATATTTGACGTTATATTGGACATCCGAGCGTGTAATATGGTAGAATATTGGACATCCGAGCGTGTAATATGGTAGAATATTTGACATCCGAGCGTGTAATATGGTAGAATATTGGACATCCGGGCGTGTAATATGGTAGAATATTTGACGTTGACGTTGTACAAATGACGACGGTTTATTGGATGATATAAATAGGTATATAACAATACAGTATACGACAACATATGTTTTTCAACTTTTACTATTGCACATTATTAGGTTTCATCGATCCATGCTCTACGATAGATTAACTCACTTATTTTGAAAGTAAGTGTTGCCTTTCTTAAAGTGGACCTAGGTATAAAATCTCCATTTTAGTGGGTTTTCAATAAGAGTTTGACACGTACTGCACACGTGTAGGTAAAAATCAACACTGTCACGCTCTTCCCAAAGATTACTAGTTGTGGTTTATTATAGATAGAAATGTGAACAGACCATTAAAATATGCGTTATAACATATGGGTATACTAAAATTGTTCGCGGTCATTTCTTCGTGGAGGTTGAAGTTTAATAACGCAACACTCCCTTGACAGCCATTTTCAGACTTTAAACAACATTCTGAAAAGAGAAAAACCTTATCACATTTGCCAACTGACAAACGCACAGAAGACGAAGTAATTGTGGGTTTCAATGAGGACGCATATCTTGGAACCATCGTATTTAAATAACACTGGGTGTATTGACATTTTGTTGACACACGATACAAAACACACAGAAGAGTGTCGTTGGGGGATAGCTGTTATTGCAACCAATAACAGGGATTTCTTTGCATGCATCTAAAGGCCTAGATTTTTTCGAACACGCAAACATATGAATGTTACGAAGGCAAAGCGGTATTTCTGAAGTTACACAACGGTAATCGTTTTAAATATATTTAAGGGTCTGTCACAGGACACATATGTTCACATAAGCAAAACGTATGTAGAAGTCAATGACTGACAATACCATCCGAATGACACAAACAAATACATGCGCTCAACATAAGTTATTGAAATTGTTGTTTCCGCCATAAATGCTAACATTATTAATGCATGTGTTTATATCAAACTTTTCGAGACAATTAACATGGGATTTTGAAAAGTTACAACGTTTATACCGCACTGTGAATAGGTGTGTTTTGTAAATAATTTAAGTCAAATTACGGTCCAATGCAATTAACATTATAATTATTGTTGACTGAAAACTATACTAAAATCTTAAATGTGTATTTGTGTGATATTGTTTCCGAAATAATCACACGCTGATTCCATTCTTCTGGTTAACGGTTAGATCGGCTTAACTTGTAAAACGTGAGTTGGTTGTGACTTTACTGTTGAATATGGCAAAATCAATAAACAAGCAAATACCGATCACCTAAAATGTAGATTTCGTCATTAAACTTCGCAATGTTACTAAAGAAGTTGAAAGTTGTAAAATGTAAAACATTTAGAATTCTTTTCTTTTTTTTTCATTGTTTTTTTTTTTAGGACGACGGGAACTTCCACTGCCACGAGAAAGAGGAACATCATTTCGCGAATGATATGCTGTTGCTGCAGACGTTCGACAATGGTTGCTTCCGCGCTACGCCTGCCTTGAAGTGTGAAAATGCGCGCCGTCGGTTCTGCAGTACCGCACTGGAAACCGGGTCGGCTGGCCGATCGATAACAGGAATCCGTTCAAAGATGGTATGTGCAGTGATGAAAAGTTTAAAGTCAATGCCGAGGATAAGGCAATGTTTAGCGAAGACGTCGAGGAAAAGCCGCTAAGGTACTTGGTAGATACCTTATATCATTTCCCGTGGATTGCGGATTTTCTGCGGTTTCGATGTTCTGCGAGAGGAACATGTTGATTCAGGTACACGCATATTGCGACTATTGTCTCAATCACGATCCGCTCATACGGCCTAATCGCATCATCAGACATCCGATCAACTGCACCGACCCGATACTCACGACGGACATTAAAGAGTACAACGTTTAGGCTTGTACCCGCACGACGAGAAAGCGATCGAGGTCATCAAGGACAACGATCGGGAAGAGCTAGAAGGGACTCTTTACGTCACTGACGCGTCGATTTGTGTTAGTGCCGCAATAGAAGGTCTAAAACCTGGCTCAATTACTCCTACACAAACATACATCGTTTCTAAGCAGCCTCGGGGTTGTCCGTACATCCCCGAGAGCAGCGAAGAACCGGGAGTTTCATGGATGTTGAACCATAAGCCCAAGACAACAGAACGCCCGAGGATTAAAACGATGCAGACGACAGAAAGGGCGACCACGAAGCGGCCGCCAGTCACGTGGCCACCAGTCACGTGGCCTACCGCGGGAATCTCTTTCAAGCACTCAAAGGCCCCAGGTTTTCAAAGAGGGTCAAAACTGTTTCATCCTTTGGTTATTTTTATTCATAACGTCCTTAAGCTCTAACTGAAATAGTTAAACTTATAACATGCACTTGTACGTTTGCAAATGTTCGTAATGTGTGCGTCCGTGGCAAGAACAACAACACGTAATATAAATAAGTTAATCTACAAATGACCGGGACAGCGTAATGGGTGGGAGGGATGGAATTGTATTATTCGTCATGCTTAAGTCTCACCAAATTTAAGTTTAGATCGTCCGAATCGCTCGCATTGATAATTTTAAATAAAAATAAAACGTTGTATCGATACATTTAAAGAACAAAATAATGGCTACAATCGAATTTTTTATTTGAATGTATTGTTTTTACTCCGTATTGTATATCAATGTAAACATATTGCACATGCTTACATAACCAGTGGCATCTTGCAGTCTCTGTGTATGATTTTACCATGAATCGTATCTACAATTAAAGGAAAAAAATATATGGCATGTTGAAATATTTGGATCTGACCATTTATTATCAACATGTGTGTTGTTTGTAATCAAATTTTAATTCATTCAGGCTTTCATTTCGAATATGTATTGAATGAAAGTTGTATTGATGTGACACAGTCATATTTGTTAAACGTTTACACTTGGGGTATAAGGACATATCCTTTAATATGTACCTTTATAAATCTATGGCTTAACATTATCATTGTAAAAGCAAAAATACTTAAATATCTATAAGTTCGTGGAAGTGATGCATTCACTCCAAAATATCCAACACTGAAACATATGCTTTTTAATCGCTCGCTCCTACATGCTTTTCTGAAAAATCATAACGTCTTCAAATTGGTGGTAATTACGTTCTCCTTAAATATTTCAATTGCCAATACAAATTTAATATGAATTATAATCGTGTATGTCAACATGAAAACATTATACAAATTGCAGAGTGAATTGAACAATCGTTCGCCATTTATTTAATACAAAATAGTGTTTAAAACAACATCTATAGAATTGACGATATTTGTTTCTAAGTTTTAATTCCGTTTATTGTTAGGAGTATCATTAAATACACATTTGAAATGGTTCTCTCCGTTAAAAACACTTCTGATATCTTTTAAAGCAATCCCAATTATCAATACACATGACTAAAGACTATTCCTGTGTACGCAATCACAATCCATTCCGCATTCCCTTCACGTGTGTTTATTCTCTCCATAAACGCTCAGGATAACAATTATTCGCCTCGGATATAAATCACGTTTACCTTTTAGTATTGTTTGCTTATTTTTTAAATATGAAAGACAGAAAAGACATTTCCAATATGCAGTTTTAATTATTATTGCTTTTCAGATCTTTACAAAGTTTGCTATTAATATCATTATTTCTATTTCAAGACCCAGTGTTTAAAATAAAAATAAATTCATTGTGTAAACAATTCAATCACTCTCTGTTAAGAGATTGCGTGGAATTAAAAAAAAAGCAAAAGTAATCAGTACAATATTGCTTTATGGCTTTCGGTAATTGTTCAGTCATTTTCTCTTCATAGGTAATTTTCTCGTTACTATGACAACCTATTGCAAAAACGTCCAAATCTCCGTGTCAAAAAATAAATCCAATTAAATGTCAATAATCGACAATTGTATATTTATGTTCAAAGAAAACTTCCTTAGCTTAATGCTTTGTCCAATCTTCAGGAAATTACTCGACTCCGATAGTGTAGCCACTAATATGGTTATTTCCATAGACTTGAACAGAACGCACATTTTGGATACGTGAGTCAATAAATACAAGATGTGTCTTCTTTATATTGTATGACATACTACAAACGTGCGCTCCGTTATGTTTTCGACATATATTTTGACCGAACATAATCAATCGCTAAATCAATC
Organism: Dreissena rostriformis; assembly: GCA_007657795.1. Taxonomy (NCBI): domain Eukaryota; kingdom Metazoa; phylum Mollusca; class Bivalvia; order Myida; family Dreissenidae; genus Dreissena; species Dreissena rostriformis. The sequence goes on from VMBQ01000451.1 coordinate 191,953, forward strand.
AAACTTTGCAGAAGCAGAAACTCTAGTTGAAGGAATATAATAATCAAATAAATAAGAAAAAAAAGAAAAACAAACACAAACTTATTGTTAAGTAAACTAGGCTTGTTTGGAAAGAATCATACAAAAGCTAGTGGAACCATTGTTTTCACCTATTGTTGACGTAACATTGAAACCAATATCTGGCTTTACTGACTAAAGTGGGAGTGTAACGTTATATTATGCAAAAATCGAAGTACTGTAAATACTCGCCTAGGAATTGAACAGCAGCCACATGATGTAAATAGCGGGGGAGGGCTGGCTACAGTCATCTGTTAACGATCAAATTTATTACCACCAATTTAATAAGGAAAACTAAATGATTGATGTTCACTTGAGGTCGATTCAATATGATTTATTATTATTTGTTTTTTATTAAACGTTCGTGTGAGATTCATATGTTATAACACATTAGTATATATATATAGGTTTCTTTAGAAAAACAAATATGCGTAATGTGTCATACCGAAGTACTCAACGCGCACAGTTCAAGGAATTAGAAAGGCTGATACCCCTTTGACAAGTTAAAAGTCAGATCAAGTATGAGGTGATTTAATTTACGAACAGACCTGGACTGTTTGATGTTATAATATGTTGCTTCTTTTCACGTGCTATGGTATTATTTTATTGTGGTCGAATAAACAAATGATTGGTGCATTATTTTGATTTGCCAATGATTGGTTAATAAGCTATTATGAATAATGATTTTCCAGACACATGCTCAGGGGAGCAACTTGGTTTTGCCTTTTGTTTTAAGCAAGTAACAATTGTTTAATAATTATAATATAATACATGCTGCTAATTAATTGAAAAACGCAAAGTTCTAAGGGTACAACTATAGATCAAATATTTTGTTACAAAGTGCATTAACAAATAAAACTACTTCAATTTAATATAATGGACATGTGAACTGAATCTAAAATACTTTATGGTTAATATTATCCTTTGTAGAATGTTAATAAATACAATATGCAGCAAGTTAGCATTTACTATTTATGATGCCTTGGCATTACACGACACATCTAAGGCAGCTATTTTATTTGAAAAAAGACGTCAACAAAGTAGTTTTATGTCAGCCGGTGCGTGTATTCATACGCAGCAACATTAATACACACGGTTGATTATTCAATTAAACCATTGTCTTTGAAATGCGGAAATTGCCGCCTGTAAAACAAAACAAATTCAGCTGCGGAATTATATTATTTTCCTTCCGCTGTTGTCGAGTTGACATTTTACCGACAAATTAAGCCGATGATCGGAGTCTGGCGGAAGCTAGTCACAATAACCGTCATTTCAACCATATATGGTCCTAATGGGTATCACCAGTACAATGAAATCATTTTTGTTTTACGGTTGTGTTATTGTTTGGTTGTGTGATGTTTTTTATGTAATTATCGTATGAGAAAATACGTACGTCTGATGCCTGATCAATTATGACATACTGTCAGTATAGAGCTTATAGTTCCTCTTTACTGATTCATCTTTCTCGCAAAGCTCATGATGGCATATAGCTATTTTGAAAGAATAATTATTTAATTGTTAATTATATAATAGCATTTGGAAGTATGTGCACATTATATTATTAATATTAATATCCGTCAGTAAATTTACGCAACCCGCAAAATATGCCCCATGACAATGAAAACAACAAGAATAACGTATAATGTTATAGTTACCTAGCAAATCAGCAGGAAATCAGTGTTTTCTTCAATTATGTGCTATCGATGTTATGGAAGAGATGTCATACGTTATTGGCTAAAATAATACAATGAGTTAAACAACTGTAAAGATCATACTTGTCTGAATGTAAGCTACGAATGCAATAACTTCAGACAAATAGCTTCATCAAAACTCAATTTTAGCGATTTTTTCTATTTTGTAGAAACAGGGACATTGACCCTGACTTGACCATCCCTTTATATAATTCGGGCTACCCAAATCTAAGAATCGTTGAAACTCTAATTAATTATCTAAATTTTGGGCAAAGTGTTTGAATGTGTCTAGCACGGCACGGTTTTAATGCCCATACTAAGCCAAAGTGTTCGTGCTTCAATAATTTAACCTGTTGTTTTTGTTGCATGTATATCACATGTGCAGTGTCATGATAATGAGCAATAGAAATTGGAAAAAAAAAACAGTGAACCATTGTAAGTCCACCTAATCTTGGTTTTTAATGTTTAACTTCATGGAAACCTTCCGACAAATATTTGCTATGCGACTGAAGTTAACAATTATTTTTCTGTAGCATAAAGACCACATAAATTGCATTGTACAGTCATGAAAGACGATAAACTAGGCAATAGGCTCCTACAAAGAGATCAATAAAATGTGAGATTAATTTTGCATCGGCTTGCATACATAAGTGTACAAATATTGTGTTCTGTATCGAGTATTACAGCAGCACAATTTTCATATTGAATCTATCCATATACATACTTATGCTCATAGAACATTTCTAAATATTATTGAGATCATATTTAAAAGGTTTTGGTTGGTTTGTTCATTGTTTTCGATTTTTGAACATGAGTCCAATTACATTTTAACGATTACGAACATATTCAATTTTGCTGACAACTAGATGCAGAACTTATAGGATTCCAGTTCAAACACAGGATGATAAAAACGAAACCAACAGGTTTAATAAATTGAACGGGTTTTATCAATTCCCCTGATTCACATTATGTTGTTGTTTTTTAAAATAATATTCATGTTTGATTTACACTTTGTCAAATAACCAATCGCCTGCCCATAGTCTCATCCACCATGGTGGTTATTCATTTCTTCCGGCAATTACAACCGCGAATCAAATTTTACTTAATCGCGTCGAATAAGGGATGTTCGCGTTTAATAATTGAGCATTGATTTCAGCACATTTCATCCCACGATTGATGTTCATGTATACGGATGTCTTTGTGAAAACACTATCAATTGTGTTGCACTTAGTTTCCAAGATAATATCGAATATTGAATCCTATATATTAGTAGTAATCATTTTGTTTTAACGTGTGTTTGGTACATTATGTTAATATCTGATAAGTATTTGCTTGCTATACTCGAAAACCTGAACTCCTGTATGGGTAATCTTAATGTGTAATTTGCAGTTCAGTAAAATAAAAATTTCATAGCCAAACTATATGCAAAATGTGTATTGTTGTTAAATGGATAAAAAGTTTAACACTGCATCATCTCCAACAATTAAACTGATAACAGACTTAAATACCATATAGCTGAACTCATCTGAGAAATAACTGCGTTTAAATTTTCCATTAAGAGTAGTATGGTTAGGTTCCAGACCATTGTTTCTCTTTGATCAAACCTCAACATGAATCCCAACGTGCTTGACCTTTTAAAACCAGACAAATCCTGGTAAATCGCTCATGCGCTGTCGACGTCAGTAAGCTTCGCATCATTATTTTCATGATGCTACATATAGCCAAATCTGATTATAAGGCCATCAGAGGAAAAGCATTAGGATTTGCTGCGATTGATTTTTAATTTAACCGTCTTTTACCAAAGGCTCTGTCTATTTTCTAGCACTTATGCAGTTAGTGAGCTTTTACGTTGACAAGTGGAATCACTACTATTTTGATTGTCAGGTCGCCCCTCGCTTATCGGTTTAAAGCTACAATTAATTTCGCAACAGGAATTGCAGATTGGTTCTTCAGTATTAGTAGGAAATAAAGAGTGTTAAGAAACAATATACGACCCATTAACCTATTTCCAAAACAATGTATTCCATCTACGCGTAAATACATTCATTATAATTATAATAGATTACTAAACGCAATTATCGTTTTAAAGACGTGTATATGTTTTAATTAGCATTAATATTCCAAATGGTTATTACTTAACATGATATCTTATATTTAAAAAAAGTATAATTGTTTTACTAGTGTGTATATTATTTATAAATGTCGTGTATTAATTGTACAATGAAATGCTATTAACGTGGTATAATATAAAGGTATATACGGTTGCCAAATTGTGGAAACATCGTCAGTTTCTCAAACGAAAATTTGATGATCATGTTTGAAACTTTTGCACCAAATTGCTGGCGCGTTTGAAATTTGTCATGCATTTGTTTTTTTTATTTTTCATCAATTCGCCATCCAAAAACGGTGTTGCAATTTACCACATAACTGAATTTCCCATGCAATACAGGAACAAACATACAACAACATATTAAACATAAATAAATTATTAAAGCTGTGTCCACCGCAGGAGGACATTTTGAAAAATACACAAACATACGAAACTTGATAGACATATTAATTAAATGATGAATAATTATGTTCAGTGTTGATTGATATCTACATATAATCAGTCAGTTTCCAGAGAATTGGTCTTAAAAGTAGTTTGCACGACATCGTTCATTGAAGCAATTTAGTACATGTATCAACCGTACTATGCAGTATAGTTTTGCATGGAAATACAAGATTTACTTCAATGCCCCAAATGCTAACCACTCAAGTAAGGCTACAATAAAGCTCACTAATTTAAACCAGAAAACTAATTGCAATCCAGCGTTGCGTCGAATTGCTGTAGCCCGAAATGCCACGATGTTTATGCTAAACTGGAACATAGGCGGACATAATCTTGTACCGTAGCCACGGTAATGCTTCTGAAATACAATTATGGCCATCGTTACAAAATTGACAGTGGAAGTTATTACAGTTTATTTGTTTGGGCAGTAAAGAAAGCGAGGTGTACAAACACCAACATGTGTGTAATATGTGTAACTCAATTACTTCTGTGAATTGTGTTCTTTGGAGTTTAACGGGAATTTCAATGACAATTTTTCATTTTTTGTCATAGATGGAAAGAAAACACTGTACATCGGGAAACGATATAACACTTATTACGTTAACACATTCTTAAAATACATTTTGTTTATGAGTAATCATCATTAAAACTTGAAAAGTTAAAGCGTAACAACCACGAAACGATTGAATAAGTTGTAGTGGTTATGTTGCTTTCGTTATATTTTGTGACAGTGTGTGGATTGCTTATATATACACTTGTAGACTTTTCTAACGCAACACTTTTCAACCTTGAATATCTCTATGGGTGTTAAAAACCCATCTTAAATGATGAATTTGAAATTAATTCAGAAAACTATTGTGTTGCACCTGTCCACGTGCAAAAAGACGAGACTATACATAACCCAGGTACTATATCGTCCAATCGTCACGGATGAATGATTTTATCGTGAGCTTGCTCAGAATGAAGTCAAATGATCACATTTAAAAATTCGAATTAAAATCTTACTTCTTTACTGAGATATTCAAGTTTGACAAGTGCTGCGATAGAAAATCTCCAAGTGAATATGTATATATATTTTCCATATATATATGGAAAACATGGAAAAGGCCATATGCAGGGTGCATGATCAGCGGGGTTTTCAGGGGTTTACACACGGGCTGGACAGAATTTAAACACACCATTTAGGTGAAGGACAGTTTTTCTTGCAGTGCGTGCCGATATCTTAAGATTTAAGAATAAGTCCTTGAATACGTCTGAAATCGGTGCCAAAAGTTCACGTTGCGTGTACATGAATAATTTGCACATCGAATTTTCGGCCAAGAACACAGGTGCATTAAATAAAGTAATTCTGATGTATTTTACATTGCCATAAGCAGCATAAAAAAACTGTATGTTATTAAATAGTTGAAATTCTTCCGAAAAAAATATTTTAAAGTTATTTAAAAAAACGCACCACTTACCGGTGTGTTTACATCCATTATCGTTTAATTGTGAACCCCACAAGTCCCGTCATTCTGCACCCTGGTATGGCCGAGTGGCTATGTCGATAGCTTTTACATATAAAGGTCAGTAAAAAGAGCCCAGGTGGTAAAACTGCTTTTTCACTTTCTTTTTTTTTCTTTCTTAACTTCTATTTTTTAGTATACTGGACCTCTTAAGTACCAATGTTTACATTTATCAATTTAAGTCATTTGACGACAAACTTCAAAACATGACAAAACCTCAGAACATGTCCCGTTGATGTATCTCACTGAAAATTGCAGTGTTGAACATAGATGTCGTTTTCATCACTGATAACGAAAGTAAGCATTTGAGCTTTCAGATTCGTTTAATGTAAACATGTGTTGCATGGTATTAGTCTAACTTGAGTTAGACAATTCATATTAATGAAATTTTAACGCTGACAATGACCGGATAATTTAGAGATTTTAAAAGTGAAATATTGGTTTTATAACAATATTAACATTTAAAAAAAAAAGATGTGATTACACACAGACATAAACATTTGCCAGTTATTGCTTGTTTAGCAGCACTTTTTACTCTGTTTCTTGTTCAGTACTGTTCCATCAACATTATGGACATACGTTTAGGAAATCTAGGAGCGTGTGTTTGCAATGCAAGCCATGTTCTTATCAGTTAGCAAGGAATCCCTTTTTTTCGCTTGGAATCTCGGTTGCGACTGTGCTTCTTTTATCGCATGTTGAATTTAGAATCTCAAACATTTGATACTTAGTTTGATAACAATTTCAATTTTGTTTCACTGGGAAATCAGTCGGTATATTCATTGAGGACGATTAATAGGAAAAGCGAAAATACTTTACAGTGAAGGTTGAGAACTTCAAACAGTTTTCATGTTTTTTTATCCATTTAATTTGTATAATGGGGAACAAACCCGCAGACATTTATATTACTTTGTTAAATCAATATCGTTTGTTTTATGTATAATGTATTAAGGTTAGTTTAGAATTGTGTATGTAAATTTAACCATCGATATATACGTTAATCCAGCAATTCATCCTTCTGTCCGTCCGTTCGTTGTTTGACATTCTACTTTTAAACTGAAGAGTTGCAAGTCAAGTTTCGATTTAAGTCTCATGTCAAGTTTTAAAGTGTTAAGCCAAGTTAAAAGTAGAGTATCCAGTTCGAAGTCAAGATTCAGGTTCCATGTCAAGTTTCAAGTCAAGTTTCTAGTTTCAACTCAAGTTTTAAATCAAGTTTTAAGTCATATTTCAAGTTGCATAAATACCCTTGACCCAATTGGGCTTGAGAAATAACTTTAAACATCCAGCAATAGAATAATAAAGTAGCAAGTAACAAGTGTCACAACATATATATACAAAGTACTGACTTAGCACATGGGAAAACTATGCGAAAGACTCATATGTTGTTTTCAGCACAATATCTTTAACAAGTAGAGCAAATTTTACAAATGTCGTTCATGGTTGCTTTTAATAAGACTTAAAATTATACTGGCTGAACACATGTGACAAATAAAATAAATTATTAAAGTAATATTGTTTTATCGATATTTTTCATGAGATTTTCATACGTAATAACAGTTGGATGTAGGTAAATATTATTACATAAATAGGTACCTCTTTCATTGTTAAAAATAAATTTCTAGTGGAACTCGTAACCCATGTCTTGACTATCACAGAAGATGCAACATCTTTTACTTCTATTAATACCAAAATTACTTTCATTTTCAACAGGTATATTTTCAAGCATAAAAATTTACAATCACGGATTGCTTATTTTTAATAAGTATTTCTCAAGTTTAAATTGTGTCGCATATATAATATACTTAGTATATTTAGGAGAATGTAAAAATGTGCTATTCCAATTTCAAATACAGTATATATTTGTGTTCTTATCTAAATTAGAATTAGGTACTGTTTGTGAAATCCAAATAATCTGAAACAACAAATGTTATCAACTAAGTTTTTTTAATTCTGACTATCAACCGACACAGTATAAGACTTGTTTTTTGCAGGCTGTACATAGCTCTATATAATATATAACACATTCAATCCAAAAACACATGTTTACCAAAAACACATGTTCGCACCAAACATTGTAAATATTTAATAATTATCAATTGTACAATTCTCCAATTCTCCTAATACCAATAAGCAGAGGGTGTACTCATTTTAAGATTCATCATATAGTTACAAATATAAAGTTGAAATGTGGACACAATACTGTTATTTTCATAACCCCATATCTCTGAACCATACAATAAGATGAGACTGATAATAATGTTAAGTGCACTCGAGTCTTAGTTTGCACTCCACTCTTTTGGTTTCACTCTTCTCTTTCGGTTGCACTCCACTTCAGCGCCGGCATGGGGCAGAAGAGTAAACAACAATCTATAATGATTTAAATATGTATTGAAATTTGTTAAAAACATGATGCGTTTTGTTCAATCATGCTGCTTGGCAGCGGAGATAGAAATTGTTAAATGACAAACAGAGACTTGATCAATATCAATGCCGACAGTGTTTGTTCCGATGTTTCATGTGCCTGTTCTGGCATGCGTTACCCATGGGGATTTAATTGCACTATTATTCATGAAGTTGCACATCGATTATGTCATGTTAGTTTATGGTTAAACATTAAACTTCATATGTACATTAATAATGGCGCACTCACAATGTGCATTTGGTTTTTAATATTTATAAAAATGGGGCATAAATATTCATATTATAATCGTACCGTATGATATAAACCGTGAATTGGTATCAAAATCATCTTCAGAAAATGAATAATGAAAATCAAATAATTCGTGTCAGTAAAAATGCATTTGTTTCCTAAAACATCGAGTTTGTTTCACGAGGATTCTAATTAAATTTTCTAAATTATTGCTTCACTTAAATAGCAGCAATTTGTAATCACTTTATCAATTTTGGAAAGAAACAGAAATTGGAGTAGAAAATGCAGCATTAAACAATGCATATTAGAGGTGTCGAGAAAACGAAACAAATCAAATATGTAACCATGAATTAGTACAGCATTTGGTAACAATTAATTCGTTCTCAATACATAATTATGCATAAAAATGTCACTTTTTTTAAACAAAGACCATTTTTATGTTTCACTAATGACACGAAACCTTTGATCAACTATACTATTTGTAAGGCAATGTGCATACTTTGTTTACAATAATAGGTCATGAAAACAATCAATCATTTTTACATTTTTTAAATGTAAGAAAACATATTAAACAAAGGTTTTTGTATGCAATTATAATACTGCAAAAACTTATATGACAAAGGTAATAAGAGTTGAACAATAAGAATCATAACATACATGGAAACCAACGACTCTAGAAACACATTATATGGATGATACACGTTTTCAAAGGCATGATCATCTGCGGGCGCTCGAAAAAACCCGTTCCTGCCAGAGTGCGTAGCATAAGGGCATGAACTTATTTTGATAGCGCCCGCAGATGATCATGTCCGAGAAAATGTGTATTTTCGCTATTATTGCATAAGCAAATCACGCATACCAAAATACATTAAAATAACATTGAAAACTTTATGTCTTGTTCATTCGACATCGACAAAATAATTCGATTATTTCATATGACGTCATACAGTTCAAGGTTGTGTTTTACATATGCCACTTCGGATAGGCAGATTTCAATTTAAAATGTGTTTAAAAAGTGGATTAATGAAAATTTAAAATGCAGCCGCGCAAAGTAAGAAATGAGGAATTATTTTCCCGGTCAGCCATTACTAAGAGAAGTAACTGCGCGTGGACCAGTTTATAGACATGAAAAACACATAGGAATTGAACAGCAATCAAGTGTTGTGTTAAGCGGGGGAGGGCTTGCTACAATCGCAGGTTATCGATCAAAACAATCCCCGACCTATTCAATGAGTAAATCTGAATGCTTGAATTTCACTAGATGTTTACTCAAGGTGATTCATACTGGTTTGTATTAATTCATGTACTTGTGTATCTCATATGTTATTTAACATGTACGTGTAGACTTTGTACTGAAGTACTCAAAGAGAATAGTTTAAGTATTCAGACAAGTGTGATACCCTTTGACAAGTTAAGGTCAGGTCACGTATTTCTTTAAAATACGTTCGTAGGTTGTTTCATTTACGTACAAATCTAAATTGTGTGAGGTTATTAGATGATGTCTATATTAACGTGCGATGGTATTGTGCCATTGTGGTCGAGTAAATCAATGATTGGTTTGGTCTTTTGATTGGCTTAAATATTTGAATAAACACATTCTCCTCACTGCATTTATGGAATTGTATAGCAAGCAAGGCATGTATTAGGTACCTAACTCATGAATAATGATTATACAGCAACATGTTCAGGGGAGCAATTTTTGGTAACATCCGCTGATCTCTTATTTAAAGCAAGTAAACATTGATTATTTATTACAGGGCGATACATACATCACTTAACTAAAACCGAACCAAGTCTTATGGATCAATGTCCAATATCTTGGTCAAAAGAGCGTTTAAAGCTTTTCACATTTAATAAAAAAGGGCATGTGAATTTGATTAAAGATACTTAAAGGTCAACGTGGCCTTTGTAGACTGCTTATAAATGAAATAGCCATCGAGTAACTTTTATTGGTGCTTTTAAATTATACAACACCTCTAAGGCAGCTATCATATTTTACAAACGTAGAACGTTAAGGTTAAAAAAACCACAAATATTTATTTATATACTGCAATAGTATATGTAAATAAACTGCGTTAACAAAGTAGTTCTATGTCTGCCGGTGCGTGTATTCATATGCAGCAACATTAATGCAAACGGTTTATTAATTCAATCAAACCATGTGATATGAAAGGCGGATATTACAGCCTGTTAATCTAACCAAATGAAACGGCGGAATAATCTCTATTTCTTTTCGCTGCGGTCGAGTTGACATGTTACCGACAAATTACGCAAAGTCTGGCGGAAGTTTGTCATAACGACCATTGCATTCATATCTGGTCAGAATGGGTATCAACAGAACAATGAAACCATTTTCGTTTTATGATTGTGCACTGCTAAATGTTTGTTATGTTTTTAATATTATTATCGTTTATGAGAATACGTCTAAAGACCGATCAATGATGACATTATTTCCAGTATTGAGCTTGTGGTTTCTGCTTACTAAGTCATTTTTCTCGAAAAGGTCATGATGACATATGGCTATGCGTAAGAATAATTGTTCGATTGTTAATTATGTTTTGGCATTTGGAAGTATTAGTACATCACTATAAAATTATATTCATATGCGTCAATTAATGTTCACAACCCGCAAAATATGTTCCATAAAAATACATACATAACACAGACGAGAGTCAATGTTAACAATCATACCCCACGAAAATCTTATTTTTCGTCAATTATGTTCTATCGATGTTCTTTAAGAAATGTACTACTTGTATGCCTTAAGTTATACAATGAGTGCTTAACCTTTACAAGATCATGTAAATATGAAACATGAAAAACGGTTGTCAACGATCGACTATTTAATTAACTTTTATTTAAAGAATTGTTAAGGTAGGCCTGCCTGTATTCTACCGACAGACAAAGAACAGTTGCAGAACCATTTAAACAGGTTTTACGCAGTATGTCCACTAGCTTTCTATACCCCAATCTTACAACCACGTTTTTCAACTTCATTTAAAACTGTATTAACTATCTATATGTTGGGCAGACGTGTTTGAATGTGTCTAAGGATATAATCCTCGTACGGCATGGTTGTAAAGGTTGAATTCAAGATTTTGGTAAATTATCCTCATCCTCATATAAAGATAGAAGTCCATATTGAGCCTAAGTAAACGTCATTCGTAAATTGAAAATCTTTTCGCATTTATTTTACCAGTGCAATGTCAATATCGTGGGATACAAAAAAACGAGTGATTCATACCCAATGTATTTTTTTTCCGACAAATATTTGCTTTGCGACTGAATCTGTATTCTCCTTCAGCATTAAGGAGACATAGCATTGTGACTATCATGAAAGGTGATAAACTAGGAAATAGGCTCCTTACAAGGTAACCAAAGGATTAAGAACAAATGTGAGATGTATTTTGCATCGCCTTGGATTCGAAAATATACGAAGAGTTCTCTATGTTGAGGTTAAAGCAGAACACACTTTATCCGTACACATACTTATACTTTGTGAGGTTCCAACCCGAGTCTAATTGCATTTCAACGATAACGAATATATGCAATGTATCTGACAATTAGGGGAAGGACTTACAGCGAACCCAGTACCAACACATGATGATAACAACGAACCCGATAGGTTGACTTAACCCATTTATACCTAGTGGACTCTCCCATCCTGCTAAATTGGATCAATTTATTTCCAAAATTAGGGATGTCTAGAATATTTTTGTTCTATATTTAGAATATTTTTTTCAGAAATTCCTTTAAGCAAACAGCGCAGACCCTGATGAGACGCCGCATCATGCGGCGTCTCATCTTGGTCTACGCTGTTTGCCAAGGCCTTTTTTCTAGACGCTGTGCAAAAATGGGTTAATTGAACGGTTTTCATCAATTTCTCTGATTCACATTGTGTTATATTGATGAATAATGTTCATATTTGTTTACCACTTGGTCGAGTATCCGAACGTCTGCCCAATCTCCCATCCACCATGGTGGTTATTCATTTCTTCCGGAAGTTACAACCGCAAATTAAATTTGACTTGATCGCGTCGAATAATGGATGTTGGTGTTTAATTATTAAGCATTGATTCAACACATTTCATCCCACGATTGATATATACGGCTGACTTTATGCAAACATTGTCGTTTGTGGTGCACTTAGTTTCCATTTTATACACTCATTATAGTTTTAGTTGCTGTCCTAATGTACTATAGAAAATCGATTTCAAAACATCCACATGTCTTTATTTCAGAATATTGAATCCTTCGTATTATAAGTAATCCCTTTTGCTTAAACGTGTTTATGGCAAATTATGTTAATAGAGTTAAGTAATTTTGCTTGACACGAAAACCATGAACTCCAGTACGGGAAATCTTAACTTGTAAGTTGCAGATTGGTAAAATCAGAATTGCATAGCCAAAATCTATATAAAACGTGTATTGTTGTTAAATGGTTTAAACGGTAAAACACTGCATCATCTCAGTAATATTTAAACTGATGACAGACTTAAATACCAAATAGCCAAACCCATCTGAAAAATTGTTGCATTTAGGTTGTCCATCGTGGTTAGGACCCAGGCCTAAGGCTAGTCCAACTTGTCTGACACAGGCTAGTCCAACTTGTCTGACAGGCTAGTCCAACTTGTCTGACACAGACTAGTCCAACTTGACTGATACAGGCTAGTCAAACTTGTCTGACACAGGCTAGTCCAACTTGTCTGACACAGGCTAGTCTAACCTGTCTGACACAGGCTAGTCTCACTTGTCGGACACAGGCTAGTCTTACTTGTCTGACACAGGCTAGTCCAACTTGTCTGATACAGGCTAGTCCAACTAGTCTGACACAGGCTAGTCCAACTTGTCTGACACAGGCTAATCCAACTTGTCTGACACAGGCTAGTCCAACTTGTCTGGCACATGCTAGTCTTGCTTGTCTGACACAGGCTAGTCTTACTTGTCTGACACTGGCTAGTTCAACGTGTCAGCGTGGGGATAACTACATTTGGGGTTTTCCCATCGTCACAGCGTTTGAAGTGCCACCTGGCAGTTTCGTGTCTGGTTCCTGTCCCGAACCTCTCGATAAATTTGAAAGAGGACGGAAACCAAGCTGCCTTTACCTTTATCAATGATAATCAGTGAGGTATGCCGATTGAGAAAATTTAGCTAACTCAATCGGACTGGCTCGGTCTTTTAGGTATGTCGCCATTGTGAAGAATTTTGTCATGGTATGATAACTTAGACGAGCTGCTGAAGCAACATCGTCAAAAAAACGTGCACGTTTGAAACTTATTAATATTTGTTGATCTTTTTTTACACGTTTAATTTAGACCCATTTACAAAATTAAGTTGCGATAATAACTATGCAACAGCAAGTGCGTGATCGAGGTCATTTTCGAGTGTTATTTTGTTTGAATAAGGCTAAGCGAACACATCAGCTTATATTGTATATACAACAACTTTTTAATAATCCAATACCCATTAGCTGCAATATGACTTGTCGAAGTTAAGTTCCAATACCATACATCACATGTTATGTTATTCAAAACAGAGAGAATTCTACTTTGTCTCGAGACTCCCAAAACTTATAAACGGTTGCCAAAAAGAAATTGTCTGGAGTGTTTGTCATTCGTCGTGCATTTTATTTTTCATTGTTCCATCATTTCAACCTCCAAAAACGGTATTGTAGTTAATATCAGAACTGCGTTTCCCCCAAGTTGGTTTATTCCGCTGCTAAATTTCGAAACGGTTAACCTTCAAACGTCTTTCTGTCGTCATGAGACCGGCGTTTAAAAAGCGAATAAGCCGTTTCCATGGAAACAATAATAATATGATACGCGATAAATGTATTGTGTGTTGCCAAAACCGGCAACACATAATATATAATCAATATATCCAGAACATACTTCCACAATAAAGTCTAAATGTTTTATAAATGCATCTTTTCAACAATATCCAGTGGAACAGACTGTGGACAGATGAGTCTGCCTTTTTGTGTTAAGTTAAACAGTATATATATACAAGTGTTGATCAATCAAATTGAAAACATTTGTTATTTTGCCAAATCCGATGCCATGAAAATTGTGCATTTTATGGATCTTTGTCGGAATTATCTTGCTAAGGTTTTATTTATCTCTGGTGAACTAATTAACTTTAACTAACCAGGTATCTTCCTTAGAAATAAAATATGTTATTCAATTATGCTGAACGAAAAACAAAAAATATATAGACAGTTTACAGTTCAGACAAAACAATATGGACTCTTGGAATTTCAATGCACGCATTAATTGTAACAAATGGTGGAAATTTGAGCCATGATATGAAAATCGCCGTAAATTTAGTGTGTTTGTTTGTCTCTAGCAAAATAACGAAATGGTGAACGAGCATATCCCGGAAACTCACATTATGATGCTGTAGCTTGGCGGACCTCGAATGTTTCTATATTATATCAGAATAATAAAACTCCAAAAACATTATCGAGACAGAAACTCTTGTTACCATTCTCTAGAATTAAATTAGTGACAGATGATCAATTGCCCATGTAATACAGGACAAAACATACAGCATAAAATTAAGCATGCATACATAAAAAAGCTGTGACCACCAAGCAAAACATTTTGCAAAATACACAAACATTCGCTGCTCGATAAATAGTCATATTAATTAAATGATGAATAATTTATGTTCAGTTTTGATTGATGATTAAATATATTCAAACAGTGTGGATCTTAAAAGTCTTTTACAGGACATCATAAATTGAAGTAATTTAGAACATGAATCAACCAAATTATGCAAAAGTGTTTTGCATGGAAATGCTTGTTTTGCCTAAAAGCTCAAATTGTTAACTCAAGTACGGCTAAAATATAGGTCACTTATTGACACAAAGAAAATACTTAACGTGAACATGGACGTACATAATCTTGTACCGTAGACACTGTATTGACTATGGAATTTAATTATGGGTATCGTTTTAACACTGACAGTCGAAGTTATTACAGTTTAATTGTTTCAGCAGTAAAGAGAGCGAGGTGTACTAGCACCAACACGTGTTCAATATGTGTAACTAAATTACTTCTGGGAATTGTGTTCGCTGGCGTTTAAGATGACAATTTTTCAACTGTTTGTCCTAGTTTGATACAAAAAAAGAAGAACACTGTATATCGGGGAGCGTTATGACACTTATTACGGTACCTTATTCTTAAAATACATTTTTATTTATGAGTAATCATCATTAATGCTTAAACAAATTATAAAGCGGTACACGCGCGAAACGATTGAATAACTTGGAGTGCTTATCTTGCTTTCGTTATATTTTGTGACAGTGCGCTGAAGCTTATATATATATATATATATAGGGGAAAATGGAAAAGCCCGTATGGTCGAGTGGTTTTGGCGATAGCTTTAAAATCTGTTTGTTTTCTTAAATTATATTATCGAGTTGTAATGGAGCTCTTTAGTACCGATGTTTACATTTATCAATGTAATGCATTTGATGACGAACTTAAAAACAATGACAAAACCTGTGAACAAGTCCCTTTTATGTTCAAAATGGTTTATAATGAAAATCGCAGTTTTTAACACAGATGTCGTTTTCATCACTGTCTTTGAAGGTACACATTAAGCGTTCAGGTTCTTACAATTTACAAATGTATACATTTGTTGCATAGTATATTCAACATCAAAATAATTTAATAAAAAAAACTTCCGGTAGACAATTAATATTAATAAAATATTAACGCTGACAATGACCGGATAATTTTACGCACATTCATTAATTCTAGCTTTTTCAGAACGGCGCTTAATACTAATAAAGAATCTTTATGATGAATTCAAAAAATCGTTTCATATTTACACAAATAATGGCGCGCTCACAATGTGCATATTTTGAATTGGTATCGAAAATAGGGACCAAGTATTTATTTTAATCCTACCGAATCATTCTCAAGAAAGTAATTTGGTATGAAAGTCGATACAAAATCAAATATTTGCTGTCAGTCAAAAATGAATTTGTTGCCTTAAACATCGACTATGTTTCACGAAATTCCATTGTCGAATAATTGCTGCACTGAAATAGCAGCAACACGTAAGCACTTCATCAATTTAAGAAAGATACTAAATAAGGTAGAAAATAACAGCTTTATAAAATGTGTATTCGTGATGGATGTCGATCGTCATCAGTTTGTAATATATGCCGTTTATATTTCCAATATACATTAATACGATACAAATGAAGTATTTAACCATTAATAAGAATTGCATTTGGTAACAATTTAAACGTTCTAATTATATTTCAATGCTTGTATTCAAACCCCTGGTTGTTTTGAAACCATTACCATTTTTATGTTTCACTTATGACACGAACTCTTTGATTAACTTTAATATTTTATCAGACCATGTTCATAATATATTTACAATGATAGTTTATCAAAACAATGCATCACTTTTACATATATATTAATGTTCGAATATATATGTAACAAAGACGTTTGCAAGCAATAATAATAGCAATCGGTACCGCAAAAAAACGCATATGACAGAGAACATAAGCGTTGAATTATGAAAATCAACACATTTAAACTCGTGACTTCAACAGTGATAGATGAAGCGTGTTAAATAGCGGTTTAATGTACAACATTGTAACGTGCGGTTTATAAAACCCTTACAACATTAAGACAACATCACCAATCCTGCTTGATTTTCTGGCTTGATTCCTTCTCATTGACTTCTCTATCGAATTACCATTGAGAATCAACACTAGACGTTATCAAATTAGTAATCCGGTTCCACCTCCTGACAGAAACAATTTACACGCTTTATGCCATTCATTTACACGAGAGCCACGGCGAAATAACGGCTGCTGCAATGTTATTATTTTATCTTAAATATGGTAAGTGCGAGATATAAATTATAATGTATAAGCCGTAATAATTGTAATATTTGTATCGTGTTCTTGTTTGCTGTTTATTTAATCAAGTCACATGCTGAATCGTTTCAAAACAAGCCGCACAAGTGATAACGAAACTGGTTGTATAATAAAATCAAATTAAATTAACAACAGAAAAGACAGTTCTATTTTTCATGATTATGGCTAAGCAGATCTATACGAAGTTTGCAATTAATATTATTTCTATGTCAACAATCAGTATTTAAAATCAACCAAAATATGCATTATGTTAACACTGTAAGCTTTCTCTGCAAAAACATTTGTTTCAAATTAAAAAAATAAAACTCAACAATCAGTACACTATTGCTTTGTTGATTTCGATAATTGTGCAGTTATTTTGCTTTGTAGGTAATTTTCTCGTTACTAAGACGACGGAGTGCAAATACAGCCAAAATCTTTGTGTAAAACCCCCATTAAATGTCAATGATCGACAATTGTTTATGTATGTTCAAGGAAAACATCCACAGCTTAACGCTTTTTTCAATCTTAAGGAAATTACTCGACTCCGATTATGCAGCCATTATTGTGATTATTTCCATTAATTTGAACAAAAAGAGACATTTTGGATACGTGAGTCAAAACGATCAAAATACGCTCTGGTATGTTTTCTAAAACTATTTTAACCTGACAACATCAATCGCATTTTCAGTCACATTTTTATGAACCAGAAACTCGTGTTGAATGAATATATTACAACAAATAAACGAGAAAGAGGGAAACACAGAGGAACTAATTGTTGAGTAAACTAACCTGGTTAAGGTTCGATCATACAAACGCATAATCAAGATCCTCTGATCTATTAGAACCATTGTTTTCATATATTGTTGACTTTAAATTGAAACCATTATCTAGCTTTCTTGGCTATATCGGGAGCATAACGTTATATTATGCAAACATCGATGTACAGCAAATAGTCGCCTAGGAATTGAACAACAATTAAATGTTTGTGTATAGCGGGGGAGGGCTGGCTACTTTTATCAGTTATCGATTAAAACCATTCCCCACATATTTAATCAGAAAATCAAAACTCTTGATTTTCACTAGATGTTTACCAAAGGTGATTCATTATGATTTGTATTATTAAATGTTATTGTGTGTTTAGTATGATATTAAACATGTAGTATATTTAGGTTTCGTTTGTTGAAAACAATATACATATACCGAGTTGATAAAAAAGCAAAGTACTATAAATCAGACAGGTGTGATATCCCTTTGACAAGTTTAAGTCAGGGCAAATATTAAGTTAATATATTTTCGTGAATAAGTTCGATAAAATACAAAGTCCGGAATGCGTGACGTTATTAAACTTTGTATTATATTGCTTCTAGTTACGTTCGCCTGTATTATTTCATTGTAGTCAAGTAAACCAATGGTTGGTGAGTTCTTTTAATTAGCTTAAATACACACATTGTCCTCATTGCGCTATTGCAATTTTATAGCCAGGCATGTTATATTTATTTGTTGGCAAACTTATCAATAATGCTTATCCAGAAATATGGTCAGGGAACAATATATTGTTTGTATCATCCGTGTGTCTGTTATTTAAGCAAGTTCAAATTACCTATTAAGTACAAGACAATACATACTGCACACAACTGAAAAAAAAATCAAAATCTAAGCGATCTATATAATTCCAATGTCTTGGTACAAAACTATTTCCATTTAATAAAAATGACTTTTTAATTTCATGAAAGACACTTAAAAACTAAACATGGCGTTTGAAGACAGTTTATAAACAAAATACGCAGCAAGTTGGCCATACATAATATTGATGTCGTTGAATAACAGAACACATCTAACGCATCATTCATATTTGAAAGACGTCTCAAGTTTAGGTATAAAAACAACAACTATTACACCGTTTGTCTGTATAAAAAAAGACTTTAACAAAGCCGTTCTGTGGAGGCCGGTGCATGTATTCATACGCAGCCACATAAATGTCAACGGCTGATTAATTCAATCAAACCATTTGCTACGAAATGCGGAAATTACTGTCTGTAAAACAAACCATGCAACGGCGGAATTATGTGCAATTTTTTCCGCTGCTGACGAGTTGACATGTTACCGACAAATTACGTAGATGATCAAAGTCTGACGGAAGCTTGTCATAACGACCGCCATTGCATCCATATCTGGCCCGAATGTGTATCAAAAGTACATTGAAACCATTTGTGCTGTATGGGTGTGTACTTGTATAGTTTTCTGCTGTTTTGTTTTAATTCCCGTTTATGAGAATACGGCTGATGTCCGATCAATGGTGGCAATACTGTCAGTATATAGCTTGTAGTTGCTGTTTACTGAGTCATCGTTCTGTATATAGTCTGTATAGTATAATAGCCATGGTGAAATTTGCACGTTTGTGTACATCATTATATTATTTATATTTATATCCGTCAATAAAGATAAACAACCTGCAAATTATGTTCCGTGAAAGTGTATTCATTAAAACATACTAAAACGAATAAGGTAATAGTTAACTATCATACTATTCTACATTTTTTACTTTATGCCTTACGTTATACAATGAGTGCTAAAACATTACACTAGCATGTAAAAGGAAACATGCTACAAGTTTTTCAACGATTTACGATTTAATAAACTTTAATTTAACGAATTGTGCAATCTCAAGGTAGGTCTGCATGTATGCTACAAACACTCAAACAACAGTTGCATAACCATTCAAACAGGTTTGACGCCGTACGCCCAATAGCCCACTATACCCAAATATTATAACCAGGATTTTCAAATTCATTGTAAATTTGATAAATTATCTTTTTTTTGGGCAAACGTGTTTGAATGAGTCTAAGGCAATGCTCCTCATATGTCGTGGTTTTAAAGTTTGAATTCCAGATATTGGTAAAAGATCTTTATATGCAGATAGAAGTCCTCATTAAGCCTAAGAGGACGTGCCTCTTTAATTTCAAATACATTTAAGCATTTATGTCATCAGTATCATGTCATGATCGTGAGAAATGGACAGTCGGTTAAAATAAAAGAGAGACACATGGGTAGTCTTCCTAATCCATGTCGGTGTTATTTTCTTTTTTACTTGAAACTTTATGGAAGCTGTCCGATAACTATTTGCTATGCGACTGAACTTCAGATGTATTTTTGCATAAAGGCCACATTCATAGAATCGCGACTGCCATGAAAGATGATAACTAGGCAATGGTTTTCTATCAATGTTAACAAAAGTTATTAACAAACAATTGAAATTGTGTGATATCTATTTTTCATTGCCTTGCAAAGGACAGTGTACGAAGATTGTTTTCTATTTTGAGGTAACTGCAGAAGAAAATTGCTGAATCCATCCATATACAACCTAATGTGCATACAACATTTCTTAATGGTTTGGAGATAACATTGAAAAAGTTTCAAGTTATTGATTAACTGTTTCCATTTTCCTCTACCTGAGTCTAATACCATTTCAACGATTACGAACCTATACAGTGAATGTTACAGCAAGGCGCAGGACATTCAGAGAGTCCAGTAAAAAAACAGGATGATGTAAACGAAAACAACAAGTCTACTGAATTTTACGGTTTTAATCAATTACCTTGATTCACCTTATGCTATATTGATAAATAAAAGTCATATTGTTTACCACATAGTCGAACTTCAGAACGTCTCCCCACAATCCAATTCACCATGGTGGTTATTCATTTCTGCCGGAAGTTAAAACCACAAATCAAATTTGACTTAATCGCTTGAAATAACGGATGTTCGCGTTAATTATTGAGCATTGATTCAACACATCTCATCCAACGATTGATTCTTATTTCGACTTTATGCAAACATTGCCCGTTGCGGTGTACATAGTTTCCATTCAATACAATCATTTTATTGTTATAGTTGATGTCCTAATGTATTTATTTTTTAAACGACGTGTCTTTTTAAAATATATTGAACCCGTTATAGTAATATTAATTCTTGCTTCTAACGTTTATATTATTTTTTAATACAGATATGCGTTTGCTGTTCCCAAAAACCTGAACAAATCGCAATGATTCTTGGCGAAGGTTTTCTAAATACTAGAAACATACAGGAGTAATTTTCTTGTTAACACTATTTAGTCATGTATTTAAGACATTTGGCCAATTATAATACGTCGATGCATAAACAAAATAATGAACACCGAAAGCTGTCACGGCCTTGGCACGGTCAATGCAAAACATCATTTAACCGATTAAAACAGTTCAAAGCCTCGCTAATAGGAATTATATTACATGAAATACTAACGTAATATAAGAAGTCAGATGTTATAGAACGTATACATTTAAAATTTTGCAAACGCTTGCTGCAGGTGAAAATAAATACATGTAATGTTGCTGTTTATGGAGAATTAGGTAGATATCCATTGTATATAAACAGGTTTGTTAAAATTATTANGAAGGCTCTGATTATTGTGTAGCCTTCATGTGGCTTTTACGCTTATAAATGGGATAACTACTATTTTGATTGTCATGTCGCCTCCCGTTTATTGGACTTAAAGTTAACATTTATTAAGCAACCGGAATTGTGTGATTGGTTCCGTAAGTTGTAGCAAAATAAAGAATGTAAAAAAACAACATTTATGTTTTTAAAGACGTGAACATTTTATAATATGCAAAAGTATTTCAAAATTGTTATTATTCAACATGATATCTTATATTTAGAAAATAATAATTTTAACAAGTGACTGTGCGTTTAATTTTTATATGTCGTGCGTTAATTTTAAAATGTAATGTACAGCTAATTCATAGTGAAAATAATAATAACGTATGACAATACGGACATACAACGCCTTATCTTTGAAAACGTGCACGTTTGAAACCTATTAATATTTGTTGATCTTTTTAATTTAAACCCATTTACAAAATTAAGTTGCGATAATAACTATGTAACAGCAAGTGCGTGATCGAGGTCATTTTCGAGTGTTATTTTGTTTGAATAAGGCTAAGCGAACACAACAGCTTATATTGTATATACAACAACTTTTTAATAATCCAATACGTATTAGCTGCAATATGACTTCTCGAAGGGCGAATTGCATTAAACAAGTTTGATACAAGGGGTATGAATGTTCTCTTCATGTTAATTGTTGTTAACAAATTGAAAAACACTGTTTTATCTAATACTGTTTAAATTGTTAACAGACCTTAACACAAAATAACCACACCCATTAGAGAAATTTCTGCATTTAAGTTTTCCCAAAAGAGCATTGTGGTTAGGACCCTGATCTTGGTTCCTCTTGGATGAAACCCCTACACGTATCCACACGTGCTCGACCTTTAAAACCAGAAACATTCTGTTACGTCGCTTATGCGCTGTCGACATCAGTAAGATTTGAATCGCCGTATCTCCATGGCTCTACATGTAGCCAAATCTGATTATGAGGCCATCAGAGGAAAAACATTAGGATGTGCTGCGATTGATTTTTAATTAACCGGTCTTATACCAAAGGCTCTGTTTATTTTCTAGCCTTAATGCAGTAAGTGGGCTTTTACGTTTACAAATAGAATCACTAATATTTTGATTTTCATGTCGCCTCCCGTTTATTGGGTTTAAAGTTAACATTTATTTAGCAACAGGAATGGTGTGATTTGTTTTCAGTATTAGGGAAAAAAAAGAGTGTAAAACCATTATTCCACCCACCTACATATCCACATAAAATCCTCTCCATGTACACGAAAATGCATTTATTATATCATAGATAACAATGCGCCATTATCTTTTAAAGACCTGTAAATGTTAAAATTCGCATTAATATTTCAACAATGGTTATTATTAAACATAATATTTTATATTTAAAAATCCTTAATTTTTACAAGTGTGCATTTAAATAATATATGCCGTGTTTTAATTTTAAAATGAAAATGTAATCTTTATTCATAGGGAAAATTATAATAACGTATGAAGATATTAACATACGCGCTTTCATTAAAGAAACGTTCCCCTTACGCAATTATTAATATTTGTGATGGTTTGTAACACTTTTTAGTTAGACCCTTTTACAAAATTAAGTTTGATAAGATCTAATGACGAGTATATAACGATAACAAACATGTAACAGCAAGTACGTGATCGAGGTAATGTCCGTGTGCTGTCTTGTTTAAATCTGGCTTAGTTAACACATCAGCTTACATTTTTATAAACAATCATTTTTTTAATAATCGAAGACCCATTAGCTGCAAAATGACTTTTCATATGGAGAAAGGCAATAACCAAGTTTGATTCAAGGAGTATTATGATTGTTCTCGTCATCGATCAGTTTAAGTTCCAATACCATACATCACAGGTTATGTAATTCAAAACAGCGAGATTTCTACTTGGTCTCGAGACTCCCTCAGGGAATATACGGTTGCCAAAATGGTGGAAACATTGTCAATCTCTCGTGCGAAAATTTGTTGATGATGTTTAAAAGTTTGACACAAAATGTCTGGCGTGTTTGAAATTCGTCATGCAATTTTGTCTCCATTTTTCTATAATTTCACCATCCAAAAACAGTATTGCAGTTGACCACAGAACTGCGTTTCCCCCCGAGTGAGTTTAAACCGCTGCTCACTTTCGGTACTGCTTATCTTCAGAAGATTTCCTGTCGTCATGCGATCGGTGTTTAAAAAACGAATAAGCCGTTCCCATGGAAACGAAAATAATATGATATGTTNGTACACGAAATTGCATTTATTATATCATAGATAACAATGCGCCATTATCTTTTAAAGACCTGTAAATGTTAAAATTCGCATTAATATTTCAACAATGGTTATTATTCAACATAATATTTTATATTTAAAAATCCTTAATTTTTACTAGTGTGCATTTAAATAATATATGCCGTGTTTTAATTTTAAAATGAAAATGTAATGTTTATTCATAGGGAAAATTATAATAACGTATGAAGATATTAACATACGCACTTTCATTAAAGAAACGTTCACCTTTCGCAATTATTCATATTTGTGATGGTGTGTAACACTTTTTAGTTAGACCCTTTTACAAAATTAAGTTTGATAAGAGCTAATGACGAGTATATAACGATAACAAACATGTAACAGCAAGAACGTGATCGAGGTAATGTTCGTGTGCTGTCTTGTTTAAATCTGGCTTAGTAAACACATCAGCTTACATTTAAATAAACAATCATTTAAATAATCGAAGCTGCAATATGACTTTTCATATGGAGAAAGGCAATGACCAAGTTTGATTCATGGAGTATATGATTGTTCTCGTCATCGATCAGAAAAAGTTCCAATACCATACATCACAGGTTATGTAATTCGAAACAGCGAGAATTCTACTTAGTTTCGAGACTCCCTCAGGGGATATACGGTTGCCAAAATGGTGAAAACATCCTCAAACTCTCGTGCGAAAATTTGATAATGATGTTTAAAAGTTTGACACNCCCCCCCCCCCGAGTGAGTTTAATACGCTGCTCAATTTCGGTACTGCTTATCTATGGAAGATTTCCTGTCGTCATGCGAACGGTGTTTAAAAAACGAATAAGCCACTCCCATGGAAAAGAAAATAATATGATATGTTATAAATTTATCCATGTTTGCCAAAACTTGCCGCAGAGGACCCGCAATTAATATATCCAGACCACCCTTTCACAATTACGTCTACATGTTTTATAAATACCTCTTTTCAACAAAATCCAATGGGGCATGCTTTAATCGAATGCTTTGCCGGGTCTGCCTTTTTTTGTTAAGTTATACGGAATATTTGCAAGTGCTGATCTATGCAAATTAAAAATGTGCTATTCAGCAAATTCCGATTTTATGCCAATTGCGCATGTTTCAGATCTCTGTCAAAATTAGCTTAAGAAGGTTTTATTATCTCTAATAACTATTCCACGTTCTCTTCCTTAGCAATTACATGGTTGTTCAATCATATTGAAAGGAAAACAAAAAGATATATCGGCAGAATACAGTTAACACAAAACAACGTTGACTCTTTGAGTCTCAATGCACGAATTAATTTAACAAATGCAGGAAATTCCAACCATGATACAAAAATCGATCCAACTTTCGGTGTGTTTGTCTCTAGCAAAATGACGCAGTGATAAAGGTACATATTCCAGCAACTCATATAATGTTGTTGAGGCTCGCCAGGACCTCGTATGTTGCAATATAGTAATAATGAAACTCGAGAAACTTTATCGGGAGAGAATTTATTGTAACTATTCTCTAGAATATTATGAGAGGCAGGTGATCAATATCCCATGTAATACAGGACAAAACATACAGCATAACATCAAACATAAATGAAATGATTAAAGATGGGACCACCGCTGCAAAACATTTTGCAAAATATACAAGCATTTGCTGCTGGATAGTCATGTTAATTATTAAATGATGAATAATTAATGTCCAGTGTTTATTGATAACTAGATGTAGTAAAACTGTTGTCACAGTGTGGTTCTTAAAAGTCGTTTGCACGGTATCGTTAATTGAAGTAATTTAGTTGTATTAATTATACTATGCAATATTGTTTTGCATGGAAATGCAAGATATATTTCAATCCTCCAAATGCTAACAACTCAAATAAGGCAACATACAGGTCACTAATTGACACCAGAAAAAGACTTAAATTCTGCACACAAGCGTGGCTTCGGTTTTCTGTAGCCCGAAATGCCACGATGTGTATGCTAAACTGGAACATAGGCGAACATAATCTTGTAACGTAGACACTTTAATGCTTCTTAAATACAATTATTGGCATCATTTCGACTCTGACAGTCGAAGTTATTACAGTTTAATTGTTTCAGCAGTTAAGAGAGAAAAGTATTATAGCGCCAACATGTGTTTAATACGTGTAACTAAATTACTTCTGGGAATTGTGTCCGTTGGTAATTAAAGGGAATTTAAAATTACTTAATTGTCCAACTTTGTGTCAAAGGTTGATAAAATAAAAGAACTATGTACATTGGGGAGCGAGATAACTCTAATGACATTAATAATTTAAAAATATTTTTTGTTGAGTAATCATCATTAATAATTGAAAAAAAAACAGCGTTACAAACGCGAAACAATTTAATAAGTTGGAGTGCTTTAGGTACTCTCGGTTTATTTTGTGACATACGTTGATTGCTTAAATAAAATATAAAATGCAGGAAAAACCGGAATAGGCAGTTTGGCTAAGTCGTTAAGGCGGATTCTCCAAAAATCAAAGTTCAGTGATTCGAGCCCTGTTAGTACAACTTTTTATTCTTTTTGTTTCTTTCTTATATTGTATTATTGTATTACACTTAAGCTCCTTTGTAGCGATGTTAACATTTATGAATTTAAAGCATTTGATGACGAACTTCAAAAAAATGCCAAAACCTGTTAACAAGTCCCTTTAATGTTTTTAAAAACAATATCCACCTGGCGATAAACAACATTGTATATAATGACAATTACAGTGTTTGACATAGATATCGTTTTCATCAATGACAACGAAAGTAAACATTCGAGCTTTAAAAATCTTAAAATTTAAAACTTGTTGCATTATATATGTTAAGGTCAACATAAAATTATAAACAATTGGGTAAGACACTTTATATTAATGAAATATTAACGCTGACAATAATGGCATAATGTTGAGCTTTCGAGATCCTAAAATTGAAACAATCGTTCTAAAATAATATTTACATAACACTGATATGAAACAAATCCTAGTTTTGAAAATTTATATTAATAAAATAATTAAAAGTATGGTTATATTTTTAAAAATTACCATTAACTATATTTCAAATCACAGTAACAAACCCGCCCCTTCCCACCAGATACACACACCCACAAATAAACATGTATCTGGTGTTGCTTTTTAAGCAGCACTTTGTGGTTCTAGTTCAGTACCGTTTCTTTAACATTATTGACGTTAGTTTCGGAAAAATGAGGAGAGTGTGTTTGCAATACAAGCCATGTTCTGATCAGTAAACAAGGAAACCATTTGTTGCGCTTGACATCTCGATTGCGATCGTGCTTGTTTATCACATGTTGAGTTTAGAATTTCTTAAATTCGATACTTAGTTTGATTACAATTTCAATTTTGTTCCACCGGGAAATCAGTCGGTATATTTAGCGAGGATGATTATCAGGAAGAACAAAGTTACTCAACAGTGCGTGTTGAGAACTTCAATCACTTTACAGCTGTTTGTTTTTACATTTAATATGTATAATTGCAAAAAATTCCTCAGACAGTTATATTCCTTTGTTTAATTAACGTTGTTTGTTTTTACGTTTTATGGATTAAGTAAGTAACGAATTTTGTATGTAAATGTAACCATCAATTGATCTGTTCATCCAGCAATCAATCACTCTGTCCGTCCGTCACACTCTACTTATTAATAATAATAAATTTCAAGATTCAAGTTGTATTTAAACCTTTAACCCATTTGGTGATGAGAAATAACTACAAACAGCCAACATCCAGAGAACTAACAAAATAAAGTATCAATTAACAATTGGCACAATATTTACACAAATGGCTTAGCACATTTGACAACTATGTTGATGCTTTGTAGTAAAGAAGGATGACGTTCTCCAGCATAAAATCTTTGGCAAACATAACAAGCTAATATTTCTTAATATCACTAACAATGTATAAGAATTATTCATGCAGGTTGAACATAGTTATGTGTAATATATTACAAATTCAATATGGTTTACCACGAAAATGTACCAAAGAAAAGGGTGTGGTCATTTTTAGATCCATCATATACTTGTTTAACTAAAATTGAAGTGCGGAAACATTACTGTCATTTTCATAGCCTCATATCTCTGAACCATAGTATAATATCGGACTGATCATATTGTTTAGTTGTTCTCGACTCTTAGTTTGCACTCCACTCTTCTTTGGGACAGAAGAGTAAGAAACAATCTCGATAATGATTTGAATATTTGTTGCAATTCGTTCGGAACCGGATGCGCGTTGTTCAATCATGTTGCTTTTCAGCGGAGATAGAAATTTATAAATGTCAAACAGAGACTTTATCAATAACAACGCTGACAGCGTTTGTTCCGATGTTCCAAGTGCCTGTTCTTGCATTAGTTACAACTGAGGATTACATTTTACTATTATTATGCATTTTATGCAGTTGCATAGCGATTCTTTTATGTTGGTTAATGAATGAACACGATAAGCATCACTAGATAATGGAGTTCAATAATGTTAGGTTATTCAATTAAGAGCGCTGTGTACAATAGGGTGATGTATTTGGACGAGTGCACAGTTTGCATACCATATTGGACGAGAAGAGTCCAGTGTTAGTATGCCAGTTGTGAACGAGCCGAAATTCATAACGGTATTGTATGCAACGCTGTTAAATATGTTTTTATTACAAACCGATTACATTCCTTAAATGTACTCAAATAAATCAGCGAAAGAGGGCAAGCGTTCATGTCATTTTATTACGTTGTGTGACGTTAGCGGTTGAAAATAGTTCTCATGAAAAAAATCAACGAATATTTACAATGTTATTTAAGCACGTTTCGTATGTGGAACGTATTTTAAACAACGTTTCTGCTGATAAGCAAAAGATCGAGTTTCAACACACACAAAACAACTAATCAACCATGTTTAGAGTTCTAAATGTCACTAGTTTTCGCGACCATTTTAGAGATTTTAAACGAAAACTCGCAATTTTCCGGCGAAAGCGAGCACATTAAACGCAAATTTACCGTCTACTTGCTGACAAACTGAGAAAACTGTGGGTCAATCAAACAGACTTTCCAATAAATTCAAAGGCTTTTACGTTTCTGCCAAAGAAACGTTAAGAGCTGGTAAAATGCTCATGTACGACTTGGAAATGCATGCTGCCATCATTATTCATGAAATGACTTTAGTTATGAATATTTTCAAAAAATGTGCAATCTAAAACACCAGCCCGTACCTCTGCAGTTTAAAGCTTTTTAAAATTCGAACACTTTAACTTGAACTTGCGCTGAAACTTCGTCGGAGATGGTTATTTTGTTCATGTAAATAGTCACAAGGTCATATTGCTATTCATAAGTAATATGTTTATGGCAGAATAATGGTACAATAATCACTATTCAATATTCCCAGCAATTAGTAGACGGTCAAGTGTATTTATAGTAGCACTGTTATTTTGTATTAAAGTTATGCGCAGAAATACATGATCAGATGTTACACACATTCACTGACATCGTTTTCATATCCGCTATTTCTTCGTTATTATTTACCATTTAAACCCAGATACTTGTATAAATGAACCGTGTGTTGTTTGTGAATGTGAATTTCGAACATTTGATCCAACTTCGATAAAAAGCGTTTAAAAAGCCTGGTGTATCTTTCATATACATAATAAAATCATTTGAGTTTCTTGCCCTTTTTGCTGTTTCAGTACTGATATAATTATACTATCATAGTAAAGGGACGTTTTTTACAGATTTCGGCATGTATTAAAGTTTTAATTAAATGCTTTAAATTGATAAATGTTAACATTGTTACTAAACAGCTTCAATAAAACAAAACAAGAATACAATTAAAGAAAAAAAAAGTAATCCTAAACTGGGCTCGAACCACTGACCCTTGGAGTGAAAGTCACATCACTCGGCTATCCGTGCTAATAAAGTGAGAGGTTTATTTTATACTTCATATAAGCAATCGTCGTAATGTCACAAAATGTAACGATAACAACAAAACTTTCCAAATTTTTTAATCGTTTAGCGTTTAAAACCTCGTTTGGGTAAAAGCATACAAACGCATAATTAAGATCCTCGGATCTATTAGAAATATTGTTTCCACCTTTTGTTGACGTTCAATAGAAACCATTATCTGGCTTTCCTGACAAAGTCGGGAGCATAACGTTATATTATGCAGACATCGATGTACAGCGAATAGTCGCCTAGGAATTGAACAGCAATCAAATGTTTTTGTATTGCGGGGGAGGGCTGGCTACAATCATCAGTTATCGATTAAAACCATTCTCCACAAATTGAATCAGAAAATTTAAAAACTTAATATTCACTAGATGTTTACCAAAGGTGATTCATTATAATTTGTATTATTAAATGTTATTGTGTGTTTAGTATGATATTAAACATGTAGTATATTTAGGTTTCGTTTTTGAAAACAATAAACTTGTACCGAGTTGATCAAAAAGCATAGTGCGATAAATCAAACAGGTGTGAAACCCCTTTGACAAGTTTAAGTCAGGTCAAGTACTAAGTTAACATATTTTCGTTAATAAATTCGATTAAATACAAAATCCGGATTACGTTATTAAACTTTGTATTATATTGCTTCTAATTACGTTCGCCTGTATTATTTCATTGTAGTCAAATAAACCAATGGTTAGTGTGTTCTTTTAATTAGCTTAATTAAACACATTGTCCTCATTGCACTGTTGTAATTTTATAGCCAGGCATGTTATATTTATTTGTTGGCAAACTTATAATAATGCTAATCCAGAAATATGATCAGGGAACAATTTATTGTTTGTATCATCCGTTTGTCTTTTATTAAAGCAAGTTCAAATTTCCATGACAGGACGATACATACTGCACACAACGGGAAAACAATCTAAGCACACTATATAGACCCAATGTCTTCGTACAACGAGTTTGTAAAACTATTTCCATTCAATAAAAAGGACTTTTTATTTTCATTCAAGACACTAAAATAAGTAAAAATGGCCTTGGTAGACAGTTTATAAACAAAATACGCAGCAAGTTGGCCTACATAATATTATTGCTGTTGAATTACACAACACATCTAACGCATCATTCATATTTGAAAGACGTCTCAAGTTAAGGTATAAAAGCAACAACTATTGCACCGTTTGTCTGTATAAAAAAGACGTTAACAAAGCCGTTCTGTGGAGGCCGGTGCATGTATTCATACGCAGCCACATAAATGTCAACGGCTGATTAATTCAATCAAACCATTTGCTACGAAAGGCGGAAATTACTGTATGTAAAACAAACCAAATGCAACGGCGGAATTATGTGCAATTATTTCCGCTGCTGACGAGTTGACATGTTACCGACAAATTACGTAGATGATCAAAGTCTGACGGAAGCTTGTAATAACGACCGCCATTTCATCCATATCTGGCCCGAATGTGTATCAAAATTCATTGAAACCATGTGTGCTGTATGGGTGTTTACTTGTATAGTTTTCTGATGTTTTGTTTAAATTCCCGTTTATGAGAATACGGCTGATGTCCGATCAATGGTGGCAATACTGTCAGTATATAGCTTGTAGTTGATGTTTACTGAGTCATCTTTCTGTATATAGTCATGGTGACATTTGGACGTTTATGTACATCATTATATTATTTATATTAATATCCGTCAATAAAAATAAACAACCTGCAAATTATATGTGATACACATATATGTGATATGTATTTTTCATTGCCTTGCAAAGGACAGTGTACGAAGATTTTTTTTCTATTTTGAGGTAACTGCAGCAGAAAATTGCTGAATCCATCCATATACAACCTAATGCGCATACAACATTTCTTAATGTTTTGGAGATAACATTGAAAATGTTTCAATTATTGATTAACTGTTTCCATTTTCCTCTACCTGAGTCTAATACCATTTCAACGATTACGAACCTATACAGTGAATGTAACAGCAAGGCGCAGGACATTCAGAGAGTCCAGTAAAACAAAAACAGGATGATGTAAACGAAAACAACAAGTCTACTGAATTTTACGGTTTTAATCAATTACCCTGATTCACATAATGTTATATTGATGAATAAAAGTCATATTGTTTACCACTTTGTCGAACTTCAGAACGTCTCCCCGCAATCCAATTCACCATGGTGGATATTCATTTCTGCCGGAAGTTAAAACCAAAAATCAAATTTGACTTAATCGCTTGAAATAATGGATGTTCGCGTTAATAATTGGGCATTGATTCAACACATCTCATCCCACATCTAATTTCGACTTTATGCAAACATTGCCCGTTGCGGTGTAGTTGATGTCCTAATGTATTTATTTTTTAAACGACGTGTCTTTTTAAAATATATTGAACCCGTTATAGTAATATTAATTCTTGCGTTCTAATGTTTATATTATTTTTTAATACAGATATGCGTTTGCTGTTCCCAAAAACCTGAACAAATCGCAATGATTCTTGGCGAAGGTTTTCTAAATACTAGAAACATACAGGAGTAATTTTCTTGTTAACACTATTTAGTCGTGTATTTAAGGCATTTGGCCAATTATAATACGTGGATGCATAAACAAAATAATGAACACCGAAAGCTGTCACGGCCTTGGCACGGTCAATGCAAAACATCATTTAACCGATTAAAACAGTTCAAAGCCTCGCTAAAAGGAATTATATTACATGCAATACTAACGTAATATAATAACATAACATAAACATGTATGTGCAATAAAATGCGTTCACTTCCGTTGCCATGTAACTTTAACTTCTGACTACGTGCTTAAGCATATAAATTTGAGTATAACCTTTTCTATTTATCAAATCTGGTGGATGAGCATTTTTAAATTCATGTAATCATGGACATAATGAGTGTGTAAGAACATATTGACGCCATACCGATAGTATAGTGACTTTTGCAAACATTTAGTGAAAGCGTCTCATGCACCTATTGGCGGATGATGGAAATATAACTCCACATCATACAACGCGAATTAGAGCACAGGTTAGTTGAGACGCGACATCTGTGGACACAATGCTGGTACTCACATAACTCCTGGACGGGAAATCGTTATTTGTAAGTGGCAGTTTGGTAAAATCTGCATTTCAATGTCAGAATATATGCAAACAATGTTTATTGTTTTTTACAAATTGAAAAACACTGTTTAATATAATAATAGTTCAATTGTTAACAGACCTAAACATAAAATAACCACAACCTTTAGAGAAATTACTGCATTTAAGTTTTCCCAAAAGAGCATTGTGGTAAGGACCCCGATCTTAGTTCCTCTTTGATGAAACCCTTACACGTATTCCCACGTGCTCGACCTTTAAAACAGCAACATTCTGTTACGTCGCTAATGCTCTGTCGACATCAGAAAGATTTGAATCACATTATCTCTTTGGTTCTACATGTAGCCAAATCTGATTATGAGGCCATCAGAGTAAAAGCATTAGGATTTGCTGCGATTGATTTTTAATTTACCGGTCTTATACCAAAGGCTCTGTTTATTATCTAGCCTTAATGCAGTTAGTGGGCTTATACGTTTACAAATAGGATCACTAGTATTTTGATTGTCATGTCGCCTCCCGTTTATTGGGTTTAAATTTAACATTTATTTAGCAACATGAATGATGTGATTGGTTTTAAGTATTAGGAAAAGAAAGAGAGTAAAACCGATATTCCACCCATCTACGTATTCACACAAAATCCACTCAATGTACAGGAAAATGCATTTATAATATCATAGATAACAAAACGCCATTATCTTTAAAAAAAATGTAAATGTTAAAATTTGCATTAATATTTGAACAATGGTTATTATTCAACCTGATATTTAATATTAAAAAATCCTTAATTTTTACTAGTCTTCATTTAATTTATATATGCCGTTATTTAATTATAAAATGAAATGAAATGTTTATTCATAGGGTAAATTATAATAACTTATGCAGATATTAACATACAACGCGCTTATATAAAAAAAAACGTTCACCTTTCGGAAATATTCATATTTGTTGATGGTTAATAACACTTTTTAGTTAGACCCTTTTACAAAATTAAGTTTGATAAGATCTGATGACGAGTATATAACGATAACAAACCTGTAACAGCAAGTTCGTGATCGAGGTTATTTTCGTGTGCTGTCTTGTTTAAATCTGGCTTAGTTAACACATCAGCTTACATTTAAATAAACAATCATTTAAATAATCGAAGCTGCAATATGACTTTTCATATGGAGAAAGGCAATGACCAAGTTTGATTCATGGAGTATATGATTGTTCTCGTCATCGATCAGAAAAAGTTCGAATACCATACATCACAGGTTATGTAATTCGAAACAGCGAGAATTCTACTTGGTCTCGAGACTCCCTCAGGGAATATACGGTTGCCAAAATGGTGGAAACATTGTCAATCTCTCGTGCGAAAATTTGTTGATGATGTTTAAAAGTTTGACACAAAATGCCTGGCGCGTTTGAAATTCGTCATGCATTTTTGTCTCCATTTTTTTACAATTTCGACATCAAAAAACAGTATTGCAGTTGGCCACAGACCTGCGTTTCCACCCGAGTGAGTTTAACCCGCTGCTCAATTTCGGTACTGCTTATCTTCAGAAGATTTCCTGTCGTCATGCGATCGGTGTTTAAAAAACGAATAAGCCGCTCCCATGGAAACGAAAATAATATGATATGTTATAAATGTATCCATGTTTACCAAAACTTGCCACAGAGGACCCGCATTCAATATATCCAGACCATCCTTTCACAATAACGTCTACATGTTTTATAAATACCTCTTTTCAACAAAATCCAATGGGGCATGCTTTGGGCGAATTCTTTGCCGGGTCTGCCTTTTTTTGTTAAGTTATACGGAATATTTGCAAGTGCTGATCTATGCAAATTAAAAATGTGCTATTCAGCAAATTCCGATTTTATGCCAATTGTGCATGTTTTAGATCTCTGTCAGAATTAGCTTAAGAAGGTTTTATTATCTCTAATAACTATTCCACGTTCTCTTCCTTAGCAATAACATGGTTGTTCAATCATATTGAAAGGAAAACAAAAACATATCGGCAGAATACAGTTAACACAACACAACGTTGACTCTTTGAGTCTCAATGCACGCATTAATTTAACAAATGCAAGAAATTCCGCTCCAACTTTCGGTGTGTTTGTCTCTAGCAAAATGACGCAGTGATAAAGGAACATATTCCAGCAACTCATATAATGTTGTTGAGGCTCGGCAGAACCTCGTTTGTTGCAATAAAGTAAAACTGAAACTCCAGAAACTTTATCGGGAGAGAATTTATTGTAACTATTCTCTAGAATATTATGAGAGGCAGGTGATCAATATCCCATGTAATACAGGACAAAACATACAGCATAACATCAAACATAAATGAAATGATTAAAGATGGGACCACCGCTGCAAAACATTTTGCAAAATATACAAGCATTCGCTGCTGGATA
The DNA here is from genome assembly GCA_007657795.1 of Dreissena rostriformis. Classification (NCBI taxonomy): domain Eukaryota; kingdom Metazoa; phylum Mollusca; class Bivalvia; order Myida; family Dreissenidae; genus Dreissena; species Dreissena rostriformis. The sequence continues at coordinate 227,416 of VMBQ01000451.1, forward strand.
GTCATGTTAATTATTAAATGATGAATAATTAATGTCCAGTGTTAATTGATAACTAGATGTAGTCAAACTGTTGTCACAGTGTGGTTCTTAAAAGTCGTGTGCACGGCATCGTTAATTAAAGTCATTTAGTTGTATGAATTATACTATGCAACATTGATTTGCATGGAAATGCAAGATATATTTCAATCCTCCAAATGCTAACAACTCAAATAAGGCAACATATTGGTCATTAATTGACACCAAAATCAATAAATTCTGCACACAAGCGTGGCTTCGGTTTTCTTTAGCCCGAAATGCCACGATGTGTATGATAAACTGGAACATGGACGAACATAATCTTGTAACGTAGACACTTTAATGCTTTTGAAATACAATTATGGGCATCGTTTTAACATTGACAGTCGAAGTTATTACAGTTTAATTGTTTCAGCAGTAATGAGAGCGAAATGAACTAGCGCCAACATGTGCTCAATATGTGTAACTAAATTACTTCTGGGAATTGTGTCTTTTGGCGTTTACAGGGAATTTTGAAATGGCAATTTTGTGTCAAAGGTTGATAAAATAAAAGAACACTTATTTTAAAATATGTTTGTTGAGTCATCGTCATTAATATTTAAAAACAAATTAACGCGTTACAAACGCAAAACGATTTAATAAGTTTGAATGCTTTGGTTGCTTTCGTTATATTTTTGCGATAAACGTTGATGGCTGCTATAATATATAAAATGCCGGAAAATCCGGATTATGCCGTTTGCCCAAGTCGTTTATGCGGAATCTCGAATCTCTGTGATTCGAGCTTAGTTAGTACAACTTTTTTTCTTTTTTTTTCTTTCTTAATATATAGTTTTATTGTATAACACTTGAGCTCGTTTGTAGCGATGTTAAGATTTATGAATTTTAAGCATTTGATGACGAACTTCAAAAAAATGCCAAAACATGTTAACAAGTCCATTTAATGTTTTTAAAACAATATCCACCTGTCGATAAACAACATTGTATATAATGACAATGGCAGTGTTTTACATAGATATCGTTTTCATTAATCACAACGAAAGTGAACATTCGAGCTTTCAAAATCTGATAATTAAAAACTTGTTGCATTATATATGTTTAAATCAAAATACAATTATAAAACAATTGGGTAAGACACTTTATATTAATGAAATATTAACGCTGACAATAATGGCATAATTCTGAGCTTTCGAGATCCTAATATTGAAACAATCGTTCTATAATAATATTTACATAAAAATGATATGAAACATATCATAGTTTCCACAATTTATATTAATAAAAATAATTAAAAGTATGGTTATATTATAAATAATTACCATTAACAATGTTTTATTTCACAGTAATAAACCCGACCCACCCCCAGATACACACACACACACACAAATAAACATGTATCTGGTGTTGCTTTTTAAGCAGCACTTTGTGGTTCTAGTTCAGTACCGTTTCTTTAACATTATTGACGTTAGTTTCGGAAAAATGAGGAGAGTGTGTTTGCAATACAAGCCATGTTCTGATCAGTAAACAAGGAAACCATTTGTTGCGCTTGACATCTCGATTGCGATCGTGCTTGTTTATCGCATGATGAGATTAGAATTTCTTAAATGCGAAACTTAGTTTGATTACAATTTCAATTTTGTTCCACCGGGAAATCAGTCGGTATATTAAGCGAGGATGATTATCAGGAAGAACAAAGTTACTCAATAATGCTTGTTGAGAACTTCAAACAGTTTACAAATGTTTGTTTTTCCATTTAATATATATAATTGCAAAAAAAATCCTCGGACAGTTATATAACTTGTTTAATTAACGTTGTTTGTTTTAACGCTTAATGGATTACGTTAGATACGAATTTTGTATGTAAATATAACCATCAATCTTTCTGGCAATCCATCCCTTTGTGCGGATGTCACACTCAACTTATTAATAAGTACTTTAAATTTCAAGATTTATTTTTTTTATACCTTTAGCCAATTGGGGATGAGAAATAACTACACACGGCCACCATCCAGGTAAAACAACTAACAAAATAAAGTTTCAAGTAACAAGTTGCCGTGGCCTACTGGATAAGGCGTCCGCCTCGGGATCGGGAGGTCGAAGGTTCGAGCCCCATGGGGAGCGTTTGTCGAAGGATGGATGTTTGTCATGGGACTTGTTCCGATATGGCCGGTTCGTGAGCCGCGAGCTAGTTACAAATGAATGGTTACCGACTTCTATCCGCCTGGCGCCTGGCATAGTGATAGGAGTTGGGAGGTACATGCCATTTGCAGATAATTAGTTTCAGGGAGTGCACCGTATTAAATATTGCATATCGACAGAAACTGTAACGTTGTTCCACGGAAATCATACGGTAATTAGGGATGAATTCCGACGGCGGAATGCAAACGGCGACCATAAAACAGCATTTATTGCTCGTCGGTTTATTGGCCACTGATCATACTCGAGGGAAAACGATGTCGATGGTAATTAGCTGTTATTTGTGAAGGCAGCAACCTTATCCATGTAATTTGGAGAGGTTCAACGAATGTACTAAAAACGAATGACCTGTGCTCGGAAATTATCAGTGTGCTCATTGTGTTCGTAAAAATGCTTCAGATTAAGTGTTGTTTGTCAGACAAGACATAACACATAATCATTAACGCAAGACATTTTACCAATTGCTGTATACTTTCTGGTCGATAAGCAATTTACAGAAAATGATGAAGTGCAACACATATGAACGCTTATATTGTAAGTTCGTTTTTCAAAAACACCCAATGTGGTCGGTTTTTGGTTATACGAATTAAAGTATGTAGATAGGTTTCATGTCCTCGGCATCTTTATACATAGAGAGGCATTTATTGTGATTTTTCTGTCTGTCTGTTCGTCCATATCTCCGTCCCTGACCATTTATGTTGATTTTACGCTTCGTTCGTTTATCGCAATCATCAATTGTTACAATGGTTTGACACAGTTGGGCTTACTTATGAACCTTCCCTATCCACCCACATCACCAAACCTAATTGTACGTTCACCTTGACCTAGTTTGGACTTATAATAATAATAATAATAATAATAATAATAATAATAATAATAATAATAATAATAATAATAATAATAATATGTCCTGTTCTGCCTTTACCGTCACTTTTAGTTGTGTTAAGTTTTACCAAGAACTGCACTTACTTCAAATGTCGGTATAACATCAATCTGGAACTCTCGATGGTCTTAACGTTCAAAGTGTAATGTTTAATATTGAAAAATGTTTATATTCCAATAACATCGATGCTATTTATCTTTTGTGTATTTGGTTAATCTGTATTGTGTTGTACGTGTTTATATTATTATTTGATATTGTGTTGATAAATTGTAACAAGTTACAGATTTATATATTTTTTTCTGTTTAACACATAATAGCATTATTGAAAAGTGGTTTCTTATTTTCTTTATTATCTTATTGCCTTTATAATAGTTTATACTACATAAAGTAATTGCATGATTTACAAAGGTTCCCATAAGCGGAAGGTACGCTCCTGACCACACAGCTCAGGCTGGTCTGGAGCTACCTTCAAGTTGGCCGCATACGACATAGGATCCATTTATGTATATTGTGATTAGAGCTAAATTATGGTCATGTTTAGTTTATACCATATTCAAATCCTATTTTTGTCAATTGCCCAAAAAATACTTTGTTATTGTTATTGATCTGTAAATAATAAAACTTTCTTCAGGTAAAGAAATATGTGTTACTTTACAAAGTAGAGTACGCGTTATAGGATGATGGTCACGTATGTCTTATTTTGGAACATTACTTAATGTGTGATCAATAATTGTTGACGACGTGTAAGTAACTCTGGTAGGATATTGTAATAAAAGAGTAAGTCTGTAGTCAAGATCTTGTTTTACCATGTGTTATTGTTAAATTTATTTCTGGTGGTAAATTTAATATGAATGTCAACTATCACTAACCATTTAAGACAAGATGACTCTGATAATTCGATTACTTTCTCAAAGTCATCTATCAAAAACAGCGGATTGTTTGAAGCACGATATATAAAACCATCATATGGTCTTATGCCCATCGCGATACACATCTCCTATAAGACAAAGTATAATTGTGCCACTGTATATAGAATACATAAACCCATACAAAAAATCACATTACTATATTTAGTGTTAATATTTACAAACTACAATTAACAACATTTTATAACGTCAATGTTTTTCTACGCATACTGACGTCATTGGAATTGTTGTTAGTGACGTTATTTTATGACGTTTAAACGTCAAACTTCGTTAGCGACCAACCGAGGAGATTGAGCCGTTGGCGTTGAGGATTGTATTTGCTTAGTAATTTTTTATCATCAGAGAATGAGAATGACATAAAATGACAGGTTTGAAGTTGTTTATACTAATGTTGCCGGAATCAGTGTAAGCGTTGTGATTGAAACGCTCAATGATACATAGTGGCATTCTAATGATTAATGTTATTTTTTTACTTTAAAGGGACTTGTTCACAGATTTTTGCATGTTTTGAAGTTTGTCATTAAATTAAATGCTTTAAATTGATAAAAAATAAACATCAAAACTAAAGAGCTACCATATAAAAACAAGAATAAAAGTTTAAAAAAAAAAGATAAAAAAAAACAAGTTAACCACACCAGGGCTCGAACTACTGACCCATGGAGTAAAGCCAAGCGCCGAAGCCACTCAGCCATCCGTCTTCACGCGTGTGTGTGTGTGTGTGTGTGTGTGTTTATGTTCGGGTCGTCGTTGAGTCTTTACGACTACATTATGTGCGGACCTGACCATCCGTCTTCACATGGGTTGCTATGTATTTTATACTTTGTATAACTATCCACGTGTTGTTACAAAATATAACGATAACACAAGAAATCGAAATTTTTAGATCGTTTCGCGTCTGAGACGCTTTATAATTTTGTCAATTTCTAACGATGATTTTTCGTAAACGAAAGTGTATTTTCAGTATAAGTCTGCGGCATTAGTGTTATTTCGCACACTGATGTACATTGTTCATTTATTTATTGAATATGTGACAAAAAGTTGAAAAATTCTCGTTGAACAAGTCCCTTTAATACCTATTTGAGAATAGAATATTTTTATTAGTGATTTCGCGTACAGACGCGGTTTCGGAATGTAAAATGTAATACAATGTCTACATCTACATCATACGTCGGCGCAATCACACTTGATTATTACGCGACGGGTAATATAATATAATATATGTTATCACAGATATAATATAATATAATTATTTTATTTTATTATTATTATTATTTATTTATTTTTAATTATTTTATTTTTTAATATGATTTGAATTCGATCTATTATATTGTATTTATTTTATTTTTGAATTGCGAAGATGGTGGTTATATCAGCAATGTCGTCATCTTCGTCTTGACCACCCTCATTATATTGTCTCGTTAATTTTAGTCTCCACCAGCGGCAAGCTACCAAAGCTGATTTCTGGTCCACTGGTCAACAGTCCAATAGGTGAGTGGTAATCATTTGCCGTCTTGTTCCATTAAACAATTATTAACAAACAACACGAGAACAACTCAACAATATCCATCTTAAAGTATTTAATTGGACCAAAAGTGTGTATTTATTTTCGAAAGAGCCAATCACGATATGTACAGAGATGGCTAATGCGCATTTTTGGCTTTCAACAGATATGATATTATGATTTTTTGCATTGATTTTATAGATGGTGGAACTGAATCAGACTTGGTAGAGAAAAAGATTACGAAGAACACCAAGGGCAACAAAAAGAAGGTCAAGTCTGTAAAACGACTGAAATACGATGAGGATATTATACAAGGTAAAATTTACTAAATCTAATAGTCGTGATAAATTGTAAACTTAACAATATTGGTGGTATTTAAATTGTAGGTAAGATGATGATGGTCATAATGACGATGATGGTAATGATGAAGATGATGGTAATGATGATGACAAGATAGATGAATATGATGAAGGCGATTATGATGTTGATGATGCTGAAAATCATGATGATTATGATGATTTTTATTACTATGATGACAACGACGATGAGGAGGATGATGATGACGATGACGATGATGCATTTTCGGATTTCAACGGATATGATATGATGATATATATTATGGATGTTATAGATGGTGGAAGGCAATTAGACGCGGTAGAGAAAAAGACAGCAAAGAACAACAAGGGCAACAAGCAAACGGTGAAGTCTTCAAAACGACTGAAATTTGATGAGGATATTATAAAAGGTAAAATTAACTTAATCAAATATTGTGATAAATGGTATACTTAACAATATTTATAATGACGTTTGGTTCATACTTTAGGGTTAAATAATGATGATGTGGAAGAGGTGGAAGAGGAAGATCAAGACAATTGCGATGGTAGTTGTGATGTTCTCCTAATCGTTAGCTTTCAATACATTTATATTTTATTGTGCAGGTCAAATTGAAGCTAAGGACGCAATAAACGATCCAGTTACTCTCAAGACGGATATGGAGAGATTAGAGGAGGCTAAAATGATCAAAATGGAGGCGCATTTTCGGTGAGTAAACATTAACACAATCAGTGAGAGCATGAACCCTCAAGTAAGTCGACTCGTATACGGTTGTTTTGTTCGCAAGGTATACCCTTGCAAATGGCCATCGAGGGTAATAATAAAAACAAAAAGTATCCACGTGTTTCGTTGTTGTTGTCGTTATTTTAGATACAGTTTAATATACAACCACCAATCAAAGCTTATTGGAAGTATTTTTCTTGTATGCGGTACTTAAGTTGTTAATACTTTTTTGTTAAAATCGTGTTTTGGACATAACATGAAGCATGTTCTTGCATGTGATTGCCCGTTTGGTTAACCGTTAGACACACATGACAGCAATACATTTATATTACGAGTGTAGATCACTCCATTAAAGAGCTCTAAACGTTTAACGTTTAACTAGTACCGGTATTCGAAAATGTAGAACACCGATAGTATACGAATTATCTAGATATCTTTAAGAACTACGATATAAATAAACAATTGACAAAAACGTCTCAGGGGCAAGCAGAACGACAATTGCACTGCGAACACTCGTAAGAGTTACTCGCCGTGGGGGCGAGAGTTGAGCGACGAGACCCTGCATAGGCGCCACCTGGTTGCCGCCCGCTCCCGAGAGAGGCTTCTGAACCTCCGGCCGGCCTGGGACACCACGAGTACGTATGCGTGTATTCTGGGCGTAATGCACGTGCGTAAGTGTCGTCCCAGATCAGCCTGTGCAGTCAGCGGACTTCACAGGTTAATCTTGGACGAAATCATAAGCATGATGGTGTAATAATCATAATATAATGACTTGTAAGTTTACTGTTTAGTTTACTTTTTTATTTATAAATATTTATGTTAAATTATTGTCAGCAATGATAATTCTTCTAAATTTGTTTTAGCTTTTAACTGTACCGTAATGTAATGCAAAGTTCAAATAATGTTTAATGAAATGGTTTGTTTCATATACTATTACAAATTTAAGTATTTACTATTTTATGCGTGGGTTGTGTTAATTATAATTTGTCACATAGTGCCCAACATCCAGTAAAACAATTATGTGCCTTCGTTTTCAGAAGCAAACATATTGAGTAATGCAGGGTTGTAAGGACCGATGTATAATGCAGGCGCTCGGTAGCGAAATTTGCACGTTTATCGTCCACTAGTACACATTTATATTCGTAGATATTATTTATTTTATTAAGAACATAATTTATGTTGCATTATAATGTTCACATATAGCAGTTTCCATAATAACTATTTCCTTATGTTTTAAGTACATCTGTATTTCTAGTATGACAAACATACATGCTTGTGCATGAATTTGTGATTAAATACATGACGTTTACAGTCGGTGTCCTTTCGGACATTCATACGTATGTCAACATACATACAATAAGGTCGCATCGCGTACAAAGACTTGAAAATTGATCCTCGTTCTGGAAAAAAACCGGGGCTTTATGTTTGTGCTTAAAGTGTCGCCCCAGATTAGACTGTGCAGTCCGCATAGGCTAATCTGGGACGACTCTTTCCGACTTAACTGGATGTTCGCTTAGAAGAGACTCCCTTAAAACAAAAAATACCATAACCGCGGAAAGTGTCGTCCCTGGTTAGCTTGTGTTGACTGCGCAGGCTTATCTGGGACGATACTTTACGCAAACGCATTAAACTAAGTTTTCCCAGAACGAGGCTCAATTTAAGATGACTGATCTATATCACGCAGACGCTTTCTTGTGTCACGAGCTTGTCAACACAGTCAGGACGGAGCTTGATCACTATCAGAGACTGAGGGACGCTCTTGGACATCAGCAGGAAACGAGGCAAGTGAAAAGCAGGCGTAGACGTAATTTTTATGTGTGTAGCCCTAATTTTCGAGTAGGCCGGAAATATCGCCCGTATGACCAAAGTCCTCAAAAAGACTTAATAGTTGGGTAACGGAGGCTAGTGAAAGATACGGGAGACAACCATGTGTGTTTAAGTGTTCGGTGTTAAGTCCCTAAATAATAATAAATACGCACCTAAATAAAATAAAACTGATATTTGTATTATACTTTTATTTACAATGTTTTTTTTTCTCTGCTTTATTTACAGTTTCTTTTTGGCATTTGTGTCACAAGTTCGGAGAAAAGTTTCAAACGTCAAGTTCCCGCGATAGATAATAATTGACATGTCGCTTTCGATTTACCAAAATAATGGGATGGTCAGTATCCATGGTGACAAATTTATAAATCGGTATATCGATTCCCGGAGGGCCTTATATATTATGTCAGCATTACTATCCTGGTGGTAAAGATATTTGTCCGTATGTGCATGTTAACACTTCTGTAAATATTGGAAGTAAGTAATATTGTTAAACGGTAAAGTGTTAACATGCATACTCGTTTTTCTGTTAGACTGTTGCTAAAGATATTAGTCAATTTCAGAGATTCTTCATAAAGAATTGCTGCCTGTGTCATGTTTCCATCAAGTATACACAAATGTAGTTCTCTTGATTACATTTCACGTTTTTTTCAACAAAGTCAACTTGCATAAACATCAAGATTTTAGATTCAAACTGTATTCGAATAATATATATCTTTATATTTGTCGGACAAAATGGCGGCATTAAGTCGCTTCTCAGGGATGTGTCGAAAATCGATATCGGATTGGTCAATCGCGTGCTCATAAGTTCCTTTGATTACCATTTGGCGAGTGGTCAATGTCATAACATAAGCAAAACTTGTATTTTATTTGCATATCGAAGCAATCTAAAAAACAACTTAACATTGTAACTAATAGAGAATTTGAAAATTGCAAGAACATTCGTTTATATGATGCGTATATTTTGCAGCAGCGACCACACTTATTTCGATGGCGTAAGCCCGTGGGCCCGGGACAGAACCAACAACAGCGTCGCCATGGAAACATTCCGCTCGCACCTGCACGCTTGGTGGTTGGCTGCGAACATAACTGACAACAACGAAGCCACTAAACAAAGTGACGTTAATCAATTTTAAAAACAAATCATATTGTAAATTGTTTGTTTTCTCACCAATGTTTATTTCATTTTATATGTGTTTAATAAAGACTGAAAAATTAAAATGTTCAGTGTTCAATTAAGTGTTGATAAGTTGCACGTTAATGCACGCCATAGTTCGCAAGAATGTAGTTCGCAAGAAATGTATTGACGCGCTGGGAGATGCGACTGAGTGAGTCCCTTTAAACGTTTTATAAATATTATCTAAATTTGACAAAACGAAAGACGTTTTAAACCAACATAATAATAAAGCTTCAATGTACACTTTTTTATTCAATTATTTTACTGTATTGACAAAAGTCTAACACTTTTCACAGGTGGCGATTTCTAGAAACATAATGGCGCGATCTACTTTGCAATTGCTACGAGGTACTAACATTCGTTTCTCACAATTCACGCGTGCTCTATATTGACCCGTTATGGTTATATTTAGACAGCAACATATGGCAGAGCTGGACCGCACATCTAGAATCAACCCTCTGTCGATATAGCTGCCCCATGACCTTCGTTTATAATATATAGTATGATATTTTGTTGCTTCGCCATACTTAACCAAACCAGAATTTCGTTATTTTTACTTTTATTGAACTTATAACGCAGTTTATGACGTATGATGAGTGAAGTAATTGTAACAGCGACGAAGCAACCCAGTTTCGGACTCTGGAAAGTTATGTTGTTGCTTGTAAACTATAGGACACACGATGCTGCGTTAAAAAAGCGCATATACCCTAGGTGGGGGAAGCCTTGTCGGTATTGTATCATTAGCCGATGTGAATACGTATGCGTCCAAAAAGTATAAAATGCCTAAGTCAACAAGGGGTCAGGTGATGTACGTGTGCTCATAGTTGCATTGAACTGTCACAGCTAGTTAGTAGTATTAATGCCAACGGTCAATTTGTGTTACATGTTACATAAAAGTATGGCCTTCTTAATTAGTCCAAGTCCAAACGTAGGTAAATGTCAAGGTCACAACGAGGTCATGTGATGCGGGTGTATTGACAGTGATGAAAGACATCACCCCATGCACGTATCAGTTTTGAAGGACGCATTATTGATGTGAGAGGGAACGTGTCATTTTGGTTTAACCAAGAATTCGGACTTCTGACGTCATCGAAGTCCAACAGTAGGTCAATGTCAAGGTCAAACTGAGGTAAAGTAAGGTAATTGTGTCGATAGCGTTCAATGACATCATCCATGTAAGTAGCAAAGCTTTGTAGGAAGCAATATTGATGTAAGAGGGAACGTGTAATTTTTTATGAACCTCGACGGGACGGATACACGAGCGGACGAACGAACGGATTGGCCAGTTAAATATCAAAACGTTTCTGGATTTTGTGTTTGTCGTATATTATTTAAAACTTGAAACAGAATACAATAAATAGTTCTGACCAGTCATTCAATTTAATAAATCGTGTTTCTTTTCAGAATGGTTAACATCCGTTACAATTAATGTATTTAAAATGTGTTGGATTAAATGCCGGCACAAACTCTTTTTTTAAAAAGGAGTGCTGTATCGGAAGAAGAAATCAAATTAAGGTGAAAAAGTAAAAGTGCATTTCGTTTGATTTCAGAAGCGCTGGATAAGTTGTCCGTGCGTTGAACATTTCGTTGTTTTATTTCAATTCGTTCACTGAGTTCTGTTCACTAGTCACCTCAATCATATCTACATTTTCAGCCATAATCAGGTTCTTTCATTGTTTATTTTAATTGTTAGGTTCGGTTGGCGGTGTTTCAGTACGCGGTTGACACCAATGGCAGCTTCAATCTAAAATTCACCAAAATTGCTAAAAAGCAATCGTCTTTACATGAATATGATTAGAACTGCTACATTTTTAAATATAAGAGACTATTTTTTTTCCCGAGACCGTTTTATACCTGGAGCCGTTTAAGTGTTATCCCAAAACACAAAAGTCACAGATAAAACTAGAGCTTTGTCACAGACGTGACGTATACCCCCACATGCTGCATTGACATAGAATATTTTGCATGCTGTCTCAACAAAACAAGAGAAGCTAATTTATGGCGATTTTTAAGAATTATTATGCCATTAACATTTATGGCCATTTTGACCTTTGAACTCTTGAATTCTTTCGCATGACACGCCGTCCAATGACTGTGAACAAAATTATTGCCCAGAGTCCTTTTAAAATCTCACAATGAATGACATAGTTATGGCCCCGACAAGCTCATTTATGGTCATTTTTAACTTTTGAACTCCAAGTGTGACCTTGACCTTGGAGATATCGACGTAATTCTTTCGCATGACACACCGTCCAATGATTGTGAACAAATGTACCGAGTAATTTTAAAATCTCCCAATTAATGACATAGTAATGGCCCAAACAAGATCATTTATGGTCATTTTTTACCTTTGAACTCAAAGTGTGACCTTGACCTTGGAGATATCCATGTAATTCTTTCGCATGACACACCGTCCAATGATTGTGAACAAATGTTCCGAGTAATTTTAAAATCTCACAATAAATGACATAGTTATGGCTCGGACAAGATCATTAACGACCATTTTTTTTCCTTTGAACTCTAAGTGTGACCTTGACGTTGCAGATATCGACGTAATTCTTTCGCATGGCCCACCGTCCAATGATGGTGAACAAATGTGCCAAATGATTTTTAAATCTCACAATGAACGACATAGTTATGGTCCAGAAAAGCTCATTAATGGCCATTTTTTACCTTTGAACTCAAAATGTGACCTTGACCTTGGAGATATCGACGTTATTCTTTCGCATGACACACCGTCCAATGATGGTGAACAAATGTGCCAAGTGATTTAAAAGTCTCACAATGAATGACAAAGTTATGGCCCGGACAAGCTCATTTATGTGCATTTTGACCTTTAAACTCTAAGTGTGACCTTTACTTTGGAGATATCGACGTACTTCTTCCACATGACACACTGTCCCATCATAATGGTGAACAAATGTACCAAGTCATTTTAAACTCTAGCAATAAATGACATAGTTATGGTCCGGACAAACTTTCGGTTTAAAATGCACTAACTGACCCCGTGACCTAGTTTTTGACCCGGCATGACCCATATTCTAACTTGAACTAGACATATCTAGATACAACTTCTGACCAAGTTTGGTGAAGATCGGGTGAAATTTTTGGGACAGACGACCGACAAAGTGACTCCTATATAGCCCCCATTACCATTGGTAAAAACCATATAAAAACAAACAAAAGATTATCCAGAATTATTTAATACAAATATAGACTTGATTTGTTCAAAATGTGGGAATAACAATGTGAAGGTTACATGGTTACAAAAATAAAAGTAGTACTTGAGTCATCATATACAAACATAACATTGGAATCGTACATCTTATATATTATGCAATCACATTCTTACACAGGGGTGTCAATTGGCCAAAATCTTAAATCCTGAAAATCATCCTACAATTTGGGGGCCAGAGTCAAAAGAGTTTTAATTATTCATTAAATTATGTTTCCTTTGTAAACAATATGCCAAAGGTCAATAATTTGTGTTTAAGATGACATTTTGTGACAAGAATGCTTAAAAAAACCAAAACAATCCTCTGATTTATATCAATATCAAAAGTTTTCCTTGAGGGCTTAAATCCTGAATTCAGGAATAATCCTGAAAATTGACACCTCTGTTACATGCTTTACCTAATCGGATTTAGTACAGTGAATATGGCTTCAAATATTTTTTATATGCAATAATTTAATACACAACAGTTTCAGAAACTTAAAAAATTGTAAAAATAAAAAATACATGTACATTAAAATTATGCTTAAGCAGACCTTTTATTTTGTGTTGGTATTGTTATTTGTGAGCAAAGCTCACAAATAATGCAGACGCAATTTTATAAATAAGTATGCCTTAGCTACAGTAGGGCCCGTAACCCATGACTGCCTGTGTGGATAACTCCAGTACACTGCAGCAGACGACAGCCTGTAATTATGTAAGCAATAGGTTTAATAGCTTGTGGGACATATTGGCCAGTCTAGTGTTTAAATCAGCTTGTGCGATGACATTGGTAAGTTTATCATTGAAATCTGTACATATTGGCTGCTTATAGGCTTGTTATTCTTTAGCAAGGCAACCACAATTCTGAAGATGGTTGCCAGTGCAGCGACCAATTGTGAAAATAAAGCCATATTGTTGTTATTTTGTCTAAGTTATCTGTATAACATAAATATGAGGATAAACAGTCACACGCATCTCGACCTGTGCTTTAAGACACACTCTTTAAAATTTGAATGGGTTGTATTCATTTCAAACTTTCGATATAAAAAGCTATAACATAAGTTTGAAAACTGAGTTGCTTCTAAGATTATGCAATAGCGAAGAAATTCAGTGCCTTCAGCGCTTGAATTCTTAAAAGGATAATATAAACGAACACAAGATGCTATTCAATAATCACATATGCCCCAGTAATAGCCTTATAAGTATTGATTCATTGGCCTATTTGAATAAGTCCAAACGTATGATCAAGTATAAATAAAAGAAGTAAATGAACTCATATTGTCAAATACATTCAGAATTGTTGCATTCTAGTATAAAACAATTTTGCTAAATAAGCATGGTCCTATTTACCGCGTTTTTCTATTTACTTAATAAAAACAGAAAAAAATGATAAACAGTACAATAAATTTAGAAGCTGTAATGCAAATAAGCCTTAACCCTTTGAGCGCTGGAACCGGATTTTGAAGGCCTTTGCAAACAGTTTGGATCCAGATGAGACGCCACAGAACGTGGCGTCTCATCAGGATCCAAACTGTTTGCTATTCTGATAGTGGTCTTAGAAAAAATTCGAAGAAAATGCTAATTTTAGAAATTCAGCAGACAACATTTTAGCAGACGACAAATTTCCCAGCATGCAAAGGGTTAACGGGGCTCACCTGAGACCTGGGGGAACTAAACTGTTCTGCATGTGACCTGTTGAGTGTTCATGAGGTAAATGTTGTTAGCAGACGGCAAAGAAATAAGTCATGAGCAAGTTGTGCTCAGGTGCTTAAATGCACCAACACCTTTGACCTTGATTTGATGCATGATATACTACTAATACAACTACTGCTAATACAACGTCTGACATTTGACACTTCTACTGAGAGTCAGTGATTACAAAATAACATCATGGTGTGTGTGTGTGTGTGTCTGACATGTCTAATAATGATACTTATAATATATATATATAATATATATTTATATGGAATATAAAGAATCTCAAAAGATATGGCAAGCATCTGCATAACAGAGGACATTTCAGGGTTCAGATTCCGAAGTCAAATTACTGATAAGTGTTTTTTTAATAGTTTGTTACACTACACCAATCTCCAACCAGATGTTATTAAAGTTTTGAAAACAGAAATTGACAAATGTAAATGCATTTAAATCTGTAATTATCTGATGGTATTTCTTTTTTTAACGAATATAACAATATTGAAACATTCTGACCAAACAAACGGATACAAGGTTACAGTATTATACATATACATGTGAATTAAAATAAAACAAAAAAAGTAAAACCATAAACAATATCAAAAGAAAAACAAATCATAAATAAATCAAGTACACAAACAATAGGTTTAGCAAAATCAATAACAGGTATACCCCTTAGGTAACCCAGCAAGTGTAAGACATACACGGAAAAGTACAATATTCCTTTTCAGTCTTCATAGCACTCGTTTACTAACAGAATATCAAATTAAAAACACTAAAAGAAAATAAATGTGGTACAAACTAGTTATACCCCATCCTCCCAACAAAGTAGACGGGGTGGGGGATAATCCCATACACTCGACTCTCCATGGAGATATGTCCATCCGTCTGTCTGTTAACACAAACTTGTCAAACAGAGTACTCCTACACTTTTCAACATTCAATTAACAACATCTATATCATGCTTAAAACGATAGCTGCATATTACTACATGTCTCATCAGAGGGATTTATCCCAACTGTGACAAGCTCTAGTTTTAAGGACGTTATGTCTCGTAATTATTAGACAAGAAGACTCTGAGGTATTTTGAACGCTCATCTGAAAAACTGTACATGTAGCTCAGTGGTATAATTAAGAAATAATTTCCGGCTAAGTGTTGCTTATTGGGGTAAAAACCAACAGTTTGGAGTTCCGATGTGTATGAATAACATCACGAGGACAACAGCCTGAGTCGTTTGATAACAAACATCTGAATGACACACTGGTAGACTATACCAGGCCGCAACAACTGCCAGACAGTGAAAATCATGTATAAATATAACATATCATTTAATGTAATATCATTTGTAATTAATTATAATCACGTACATTTAAAAGCCAAACTGGCAGTAAACCTAAAACAGTAAGTTAACAAATGACTAGACAAAAACAATTAAATCAAAGATACAGAAACAAATAATGATCTTGGATAGTTACATAAATAAACATGTAATTAAATAGCCAAAGAAATGCAATTCTCAGTGATCAAGTACCGGCACTATTAGTAATAACAAAACAAGAGCACCACATAGCGGGTGCCAACGCTCGACTGTGGGTGCTTGGATTTTGTTTTTTTGACCTTTGACCTTGAAGGATGACCTTGACCTTTTCACCACTCAAAATGTGCAGGTGCATGAAATACACATGAAAAAAAAGTTGTTTTGACCTTTGACCTTGAATGACGACCTTGACCTTTCATCACTCAAAATGTGCAGCTCCAAATATCTTCAATATTGCAAAAGTTATGGCCAATGTTAAAGTTTTCGGACGCCGAAAACAGCCAAGCTAATAAGATAACTCTCTCTCAAGTGTAAAAAGGAAAATAAATAATCAAAACAATCATCAAAATTATTTTCACAAAACATTTTGCAAAACAAAATAGAAAAGTATTAAATGAAATTACTAAAAAAAGTTTTTTTTAACATGTAAGAATACCTACATTGTATTATGGTTGTATATCAAAGGAAACAAGGTATAGCATGTGTATATAACTATAAGAGCTACATTTTCGCATGCCATTTACTGACAACTGCTCGAAATTATTGATAAGCTTAACAATATCATATACAAGATGTGAATAAAGTAATTAAGGCAAGTTTATTAAATATCGCAAATCCATAACTGATATCTTTTACCTGAGTTTTTTACCAGGGACAAAACTTTCTGTTTGTATGGAATTTTTCCTAAACAGGAATTTTCCTCTGAACAAAAAAATCCAATCTGGGCGGAAAGTGTCAGCGCCGATAAGCCTGTGCCAGTCTCTGGGACGACTCTTTACGCACATGGATTAAGCCCAGTTTTCCCAGAACGAGACTCTAATGCTGACGAGATACATCAATCTTGGAGTTCATGAATGGTGTAGGAGGGGTCTCATACACCACACCGGATATGGGCTTAAGAGGTTTGCGGGGACGCCAAGTCGTGTGAAACTTACGAGCCTCATTTTGACGTCCCGCCTTGCTACCAAACATCGCAAAACCAGATAGTTTCTCCAGGCTAGAAGGCAATATTTTCGGCAACGGTGGGGGTAAACTATTGAGTTTATTGTGCGACATTGTAAAGCTAGCGATGTTATGTACATTTTCGTTTTGCGAGTAATTTTGAGCAAATTTCGGCGCTGGTGGCTTTACATTAGGAATGTCCGCTGCGGAAAACAATCCATTTGAACCGCGATGAAACGATCTAGCTGCCAAGTTGAGTTTGTAGTTTTGTACGGAGGCTCTGTTTTTACCAGTAAATGCCCAACAATGGGGTGACTTGCCTTTGACTTGTGAATCTCCTCTCTGGTGTCTAGTCCCTTCGATTGATCTTTCTTCTTTTTCCTTTTGACCATACTTCTGAGTTTTCAGGTAGTTTTTAACACTCAATTCTGGATCTTTGTCGACATTGGGCACAAGATTTTCCTTGATTCTCATTCTAGTCTTTGGGTCCATATATTTCTGATCCTCATCAAGATTGTGTCTGTAAACAGACTCTGCAATATCCTTGAGCAAAAGAGATGAATTGATTTCATCAATGTGATCTAAATCTATTGGTCCATCGACTAATCTTGTGTTAAACACTCCATAATAATCCGGATCTGCCTGACCGATTTCTAAAGCATCTTTTTGTCCAAGCAGTTCGCTTAAATTTGACATTCCATACATGAAACTCTTGTGATCAATGTCAGCCATTAGTTTCCTCCTCTTCTCCACATCAATCCCTGCATCAGCTTCATCCTCATTTTCAAACTGATCAAAAGGTCCTTCTCTGAGCTCTTCTGAAGTCTCATTTGAATCATTTTCAATTTCATTATCATGCTGTTCTTCGCTTGACTCCGAGTACCTTTCATTTAACTCAGAAATCAGTGGATCATTTTCCTCACATTGGGATTTAGCTAGGTCGACAAGTTCTTGATCAATGTCATCATCGGTCCTTTCATCATTGTCTTTCTGTTCTATATCTTTTTTTCTTCCATTGCTTTCTCCACCAAAACCATTACTATCACCATGTTCACCATTTCCATTTTCTCTACCTGATTTATTATCATAATCACCAGAGTTACCACTCCCTTTATTAATATCATCATTGTTTTCACCCGCATCATTTGAATCCTGAGACGAATCTTGGCCCAAAAAATTGAAACCGGCATCAGGCTGTGGCTCCATTAATATATCCCTGAAGAAGACCACTATAACAGATATGTTATCCTGAGAATCGTTGTCCTTTGCATACTGCACCAAGTATTTGGCCACACCCTTCAAATCACCGTCATTCTCCATCACGTAGTTGTATACGAGGTGTGGTAGTTCCTGCTCCGTAACAGCGTCCCACAATCCATCGCAGGCCAGAACCATGTACTCCTCTGTGCCGTCAAACTTGATGTTCAGGACTTCTGCATCACTCGAGACAAACGGTTTGTATTGTACATCGCCTGTATGAAAATCAATGCCAAGAAATTTACTTCAGTTTTGTGCTAGAAGAGGAATGAACTAGCATTCTCAATATTCTGTAAATTCATCTGTTTGTAGAGATGCAACAGGTTAACTGGTTATCCTAGCCATAACATTCAGTTAACCGGTAACATTTTCTAGTAAAGGTTAATCTGAAACTATTTCTTAAAATAAAGCATATTTTCATGGATTAAATCACAAGAATTTATTTCAAGCCAGCAAAATACTGCCAATTGTAAAACAACATGCCAAGCTTATGATGGGAATCAGTAACGCATTAAAAAAACAAAGATGTTAAGCAATAAATAATGTCCTTTGTGGTTACAAACAGGGATTCAATTTTGAAAACTGTCACAATTGTTTTATTTTACCGGCGAACATTGAACCTGGGAGCTTCTGGGGGTGGGGGCCATTAGTGCAGATATAATTGACATATTTATTTAACTCCTGATATAAATCAATAGATTGAGACTTTGGTCTGCTTATTTGAATATTTGTTGACACATTAACAAGACTAATTGCTAGCTAAAAGTGTTTTCAATTATCAAATCTACCAAGAATCATTTTTTGTTGAAATCTTGACCAGTTAACATCATTTTTTGGTATACAAGAACATAATTAAATTATTTAGACAATAACACACAGCAGAGCTGAGCCTGAAGTCTACATAACCGCCTGCGGTTCATTTTTGTCCAATTGAACCCAAGCGAAATGACTATTTTCAGATATGAAAAATTGGCCCATGGTCCAATATGATCAATTCGGCCCGCCAGATACTTATACATATATGTAATGGCCTGCTTGCGACGTCAATTTTGTTACTTTTTATAGTAACGATATTTTATTTATGTAATTTAACTCGTCAACCATGCTACCAGATGTACATGCAATATGACATTTTTGAAAGTAAACTTAAACATGACGAGGTTTAAAAATTAACAGGTTTATTTACAAGTAACAAAAATATTTTCACTGGTTTAAGAAACCTGCTTCCCTAATTTTTTGTGTTCAGGTAGGCTAAGATGTTGATGCCAGTTTTTAAATGACCTCTTTGTTTAGAAGTGTGGATGAATAAATGGCTTTCTATGAACAGTTTATAATAACACATGTAGCACCATAGCAATAACATGAACTTTGCTGTCTGGAAGTGAAGCTTGGCAAGGCATAACTCAAGAGAAAATTAGCTCTGTCCGTAAGATACCCATGCCCCCACATTCCGCTGGTTATCACAATAATCAGCTAATGTAAATAAAAACTTTGCCAAAATTATAAAGTGCACAAATTCACAAGCTCATAATGATCTTTATATAGTTTAACCATCTTATCAGTTATACTTTATCAGTTGTGGATGTCACAGCATGTAATTTATTTGCTCAAAAGAGAGCAATATTTCTGTTGAGTATGGAAAAAAAGGGGAAAAACTGAATAAAAATACTTAAGTGTACAATTTTAACACTTATTTATATCTTTTTTAAGTTTCACCACTCTTGAAGCAATTCTTTTTCAGTAGCATGTTACACACGCTTCCAACTAACAATGTGTCACATACAATGATGCCACCACAACACATGTTCGAGCACATGCAAATCCACTGTATATTCTACAGACAAAGGGCCATAATTCTGCCAAAACAGGTCGCAGTCAAAATCCCTTTATTTAACCCTTTGAGTGCTGGAACCAGATTTTAAAGGTCTTTGCAAACAGTTTGGATCCTAGTGAGACGCCACAGAACGTGGCGTCTCATCAGGATCCAAACTGTTTGCTATTCTGATAGTATTCTTTGAAAAAAAATTGAAGAAATGCTAATTTTAGCAATTCAGCAGACAACATTTTAGCAGACGACAAATTTCCCAGCATGCAAAAGGTTAAGATAATCTACACATTAAGGTCATGTGGGGCATAACTTTGTTAATATTTAAGGTAGGATGAATCAGGACATGTATCACAGATATCCTGCATTCCAATTTTGTCTCAAAACTTCACTTACATTAAGAACAAGCCATTTTATGGTCAAAATTTAACATTTTATCTCTTAAGTATAGAGGGGTATTACACACAAAAATTTTATCTTGTGAAACTACAAGTATGGAGAGAGTACCTATAGCCCTGGAGACTGCCAGATTGCCCCCTACTCTCCACATGTCCCCTACCAGCACAACAATGCCTCCCGCTGCCTGGATACGTTCTCGCTCATCCTACAATACAACATTATATACTTGAGCCTCATTCTCGGAAAATGGGGCTTATTGCATGTTGATAAAGTGTCGCCCCAGATAAGCCTGTGCAGTCTGAACAGGCTAATCAGGGACAACACTTTCCACTTTTATGGTATTTTTCGTTTAAATAAAGTCTTTTTTTAGAAAAAAATCAGGTTTATGTGGAAAGTGTCGTCCCTGTGTGAACTGCACAAGCTAATCTGGAACAACACTTTACGCGCATGCAATAAGCCCCAATTACCCAGAGCAGGATCACCTACATGTCATTCTTATTTTAATTGGGAAGGTTTGCATTTATAATTGTATGTACCAATGAAAAAAATCTTTAACAATTTAAAAGTCTGAAAATGGTGGAAGAATTTTTGAAGGGTCTGTACTGTACTCCAGGTAACTCTACCCATATGCATTTCCCTGGGGCCCATAGTATAAATAATGCATT
Organism: Dreissena rostriformis; assembly: GCA_007657795.1. Lineage (NCBI taxonomy): Eukaryota > Metazoa > Mollusca > Bivalvia > Myida > Dreissenidae > Dreissena > Dreissena rostriformis. The sequence continues at coordinate 248,523 of VMBQ01000451.1, forward strand.
TTAAAGACTAAGAAGGACTGCGCAAAACAAGTTTGCAAACAATGATTTCACAGTCATGTGCTTCAAAAGTCTTTTAATTAATGCATAATAATGCGTCAAACACAAAAGCAAAAATTACAAATTTTCTTTGAAGAATACAATTGTTACATCAGATTTGAAGTATAAAAGTAGATTTCAGGTGAGACAACAAGCAAGAATGCACGCATATAATATTATAGTCATTCTGCTGCAAGTGTAAAACGATTGGCAACAAGATGGAACATTTATGGAAAACTTGTACTATGATTAACTGTTTCAAACTTGTTGTTAAATATTTTTCCCAAAACATGTCTGCCCAAGAAGCATTCAAATATCAGCCACTCTCTTGAAAAAACGGGTTTAATACATGTGTGTAAAGTATCTTCCCAGATTTGCCTGTGCAGTCCGCACACTTTCAGCTTTTATGGAATTTCTCCTTTGAGGAGGTCTTGTTCTTGAAAATCTAGACTAGGCCAAAAGTGTCGTCCCTGTGCGGTCATTCATCAAGCCCGGTTTACCAGGAGTGTGGCTGTTATTATGAAAACCTGTATATTAATCACCTGTCTCTCCGGCTTATGAGGCTCCATATGGGTGACCACTTTACCGTCCTTCACCAGCACAGCCTGGGAATCCCCGAGCCACCCCAGGTACACACTGCTCCCTCGCAGCAGGGCAGTCACACCAGTGCAGCCACTGCGCCATTGCTAGGCAACCAAAGGAAGGGAGAGCGAGTCATTCTTGGATAAACTGGGCCTAATGCATGTGCGTAAAGTGTCGTCCCAGATTAGCCTGTGCGGAATCAGGGACGACACTTTCCGCTTTTATTGTATTTTTCGTTTGAAGAAAGTCTCTTCTTAGCAAAAAACCAGTTTATGCCCAAAGTGTCGTCTCATGCAGATAAGCCGGTGCGGACTTAGCAGGCTGATCTAAGACTACACTTAACATACACGCATTAAGCCTAGTTTTCCCAGAACTAGGCTTAATTGAATAAAATCATTGAGTTTCATGTACTATTGAATAACAACTACCGGTAGACTAAATCGTGTCTCTGAAAATAAAATTCTGAACATTTGCAGGAAATTTTATGGAAAAGCTGACATATTCATGTGCATGGTACAAAATAATACCTTGGGAAGATTGTTTTCTAATTACTGTTGTGAATAAGATTAAAGTGGTAAGAATGTAGAAGGAAAAGCAGATGCAAAGTGAAAGCAAATATGATACACTTTTGACTTCTGAATATCTGAAAAAAACTTATTCATCAATTTGGTCTTTTAAAGGTATAAACTTTCAAAACGAGACACTCTGGGCTTCTAGTAAAAAATAGCATCCCTCTTTCTAGGTAACAGACATTGACATTAAAAGGTAAAAACCATCAAAATGAGATACTTTGGGATTCTTGTTGACAATAAGTTTTGCAAAAATAACACTTCCTGTATTGAAAGGTGCATACAGTTTTAATACTTCAATATATTTTATATTAAATGAAAAACAAACAGGAAATACATACTTGAAAGGAAACTGATAGAATATCACACTTTAAAGTTCAATATACATGTTAATTATACGTTTTTCTGTGGGTAAAGTCACAAGTATAACACCCTACCGGTATATCTTATATTACTAGTCTACAATGACTGATGTTTACTTAGTAACAATAATGAAAGGTGGACACAGATTTTATCACAGTTTATCTGCACCAGGCAATTATTCTTCACAACAAATACACACTTCATGAACATTGAACTTTGTTGGCATGAGCATATAAAAAACATTTACAAATGGGCAATTTGCAGACCTACATTTCTGGATATAAAGTTCAAACTAATTAATGGCTATAATACTGGTACAAGAAGTATATAATGCCATGAATAATGGAAGGCAAATATTAAATACATAATTGTTAACAGATGTATTGCTTGTTTTATATTCATAATCCAAATACAATATTAACATTAAATTACAAACTTAAAACATAAAGCTCCAAGTATTTGCTTAACATTTATTAAGTTTTGTGAACAAAAAATTTGACATTAGAAACCAACAATAATTTAAGGACTAATTCTTGCAAAAAATGGATTTAAAGTTATTTTTTTTCTTTTTTTAAACACTAACATATCCATCAATCAGAACAACTCATTATTTTCTAATATATTTTGCAAAAAGATAAAAACGCTACCTCTCGTTTTGCTTTGACAATAAACTGCTCATCAGTGACTTTGAAGGCTTTCTGGCAGGCCATTGCAGGATCCTGATCAAGGCCGCACCTGTGGACCAGATTGCAGTGAAGATGCTTCGCAGCAAACACGGGGGCGTCCGTGCCCGCATGGCCATCAAATATGGCGTAGAAGGCCTGTGGTGGTTGATCCTGCGGGATTTCAACAAAATTGTTTGTTTATAGAAATGACATGGAATACTTTCTGAAGCAGCTTTTAGAGATATGTACTTGTTGCTCGCTAACTTAAAGTTACATTTCATGTGGCATGCATAACCTATCTGAACAAAAGTGGGCATAATCCTACTAAAATGCTGGTCACAGTTATAAGTATTGCTCAGTTAATGTTCATAAAGACCAGGAACACATATCCTAAGTTTCATTTCAATATATGCAGTAGATGTAGAGATAAAGAGATACCAGTACTTATGGAATTTGTAAATTAACACATTATCAGGAAAGTATTCTGCTATTGACACTAAGAGCACACACTTCAAACAGTTTGAAACTGTCATGAAATACTTCATAGAAAGACAACAAAGAATATCACTTTATTATGATTCTTTAAATAGTTACTTCCTCATCGAAAACTAAAATAAACATCACACTTTGGGATATGACAAGGACATTTAAAATACATTTAAGCTTTAATTTGAGATACACAAACTTAGGTACAGGAAGGAAGCCAGCTGTCCTTAAAACAGGTAATATGACCAGGCTCCAAAAACGGATGATATCCAAAGGGGTTTTTATGTATCAGTGTATAATTATAGCATTTGATCTGGATTGAAATAATATGTAATTAATGCAACTCACTTGTTTTATTGCTGTTTAGATTCATACTTAGAATTTTCCATGACAAACAAATCGTCCATCATTTTTTAAATCCGCAAACAACCTTAATATAAACAACTATCAACAGTACCGTGATTCCAAAGAGTGCATTAAGGTCGGGTATGATGACATGCTTGTCCTCCATAGTACGTCGTGTGTTCTTGATGGCGTGGAACGACACAATCGGTTCCCTCCCGCTAACACTGAACACGGGAAAGTTGGCGAGCCATAACTTGCACACGGCTTCCAGCAACAACAGCAGGTGCTTCCGAAGCTTCCCCGCATCGTACTCTGTTGAAATATACCAGCCATTGTCTGGGAAAATGGATCTAAATGCATATGCGTAAGGTGTTGTCCCAGATTAGCCTGTGTAGTCTGATCAGGCTTATCAGGGATGACACTTTCCGCTTTTATGGAATTTTTCGTTTAAAGGAAGTCTTTTCTAAAAGTCTTTAAGTCCAGTACTTCTTGTATATATACTTTATTCATAAAATTTAGGGGCCCAGCATACATTTTAGGAGCCATGAGCTAGTGGGCTCTTGCATCTATATCGATGCTGTAGCTCTTCTCTTTTTTTTGGGGGGGGGGGGGNGATGAAAATCCTGTAGGACATCCTCTGGAAAAAAGTGACATTTGAGCCTCGCTCAGGGAAATATGAGGTTAACCCTTTGCATGCTGGGAAATTTGTCGTCTGCTAAAATGTTGTCTGCTGAATTTCTAAAATTAGCATTTTCTTTGATTTTTTTTCCAAAGAATACTATCAGAATAGCAAACAGTTTGGATCCTGATGAGACCCCACCTTCTGTGGCGTCTCATCTGGATCCAAACTGTTTGCAAAGGCCTTCAAAATCCGGTTCCAGCGCTCAAAGGGTTAATGCAAGTGCCTCAAGTGCTGTCCCAGATTAGCCAGTGCAATCCACAAAGGCTAATCAGGTAGGACACTTTCCCCTTGGGGACTGCACATGCTAATCTGGGATGACACTTTACAGGACATACATCATGCCTCGTTTTTCCAGAACAGGGCTCATTGAGAAGTGTTTTGAGATTAGACCGGGTTTAACACATAAATAGTTTATAGTCATGCTTGATTGGCTTGAGCAGGGACATCATTTCTGTCTACATTGGATTTACCGTTAAACGGGAGAGGGGATACACATTGATTATTTTATCGTGCTTATCAATTACGCACAAAAAAAGTGCATTACACAAAACTTGTCACTATTCAGCATAACAAATTCTCAGTAAGTTAGTAAATTCAATAGGGGAGGTAACAGTTAGGAACTTCAAATGGTGTCTTGCTCTACTGGTAACAGATGAAACAAAGACCTGTCACTTAATTATAGACCTCAGGCAGGAAGTGAACAACTACTCTTGATATACTTAAAAAAAAACAAAAAACAAGCAATCAAATGTGACAGAAATCAAGCCATTTGTGAAGGAACTTTTATTTTACCAAGGACAGAAAATCACAGCATTTCTGCAACTAGAAATTTCCATTTTAAACTTGTCATTACTGTATAGTAAATTGTATTGTACACACAAGACAACATTTGTTAAGAGTCTGGGATATATACCCAGCAATATTAACTCTAATTACAGGGTTAAAAGTTGGCAAAACTGAAAAACCTGAAAAAATTGGCTGGGGGACCAGGGCGGCGGGAGCTCCTGACATTTAGACGGATGATAAATACAAAAATAGCTTACAAATTAATTCAAATCACACTTGTTTTGCAAATTCATTTTATATATTTTCATTTTGAAATAAATTCTGTCAGAAACCAAAAAATTTAATCAATGTATATGAGGCATACATTTAATGCAGTTGCACATGATCATTAATTCATATACATGAAACAAAATGAAAAGGTATTTTTTTTCTTTAAGATTAGTGCAGCAGCAAATGAAATTACTGTGCCTATGCATAATTGAAATCTAGTTCTTATTTAATGCTCTGAGCTTTTATGAGTACATTCGTACAGCTCAGAGTTCTTATTGCTAAAATCAAATTCAATGAAAAAATATTATGTCTCACGTATGTCTATCAAATCGAGTTCAATCAACCTAAAACATTGTGACAAACACAATACCTGTTACAATCGACATCAATTTGCGTGTTGTTTGTTGATAAATGCTCAAAACATAAAAATGATAAAAAATTTCGAATTTGGAATATTCGATTCGTCATGCCGCAATGAGTTATGGGTAACTGGCATATAGAAAAAAACGTACACGTTTAAATGAACCGTTGATGTGTTTGAAACTTTGGATTAATATCGTTATTATGCGATCACATCGTATCACGTAAGTTGTTTTAATTGGCGTATTAGTGATATAGTCATGATATGTTTGTGGTTAGTTATGCCAGAAAATAGTTTATGTTGCTAATTTTACCAATAAACTAGCGCCCGGAATCCAGGCGCTAAAATTTCCATTAAGAATCGAGTAATCAATTGCAACTCCCAGTGACCTGGAGGGTCAATAAAGCTGGGAGTTGGATTATTGCAACTAAATTGAAATCTAATGGTTTAAAGATATATTGATCAATGGAATAAGTTTCATCCAATAAACATAATATGGTAAAACATGCTGAAATATTAATTTCGACATTGTGTTTGTTTGTCGGTCGCATGGGCTTTACATGCATTTTTTTCGGACGATTTACAACTTATTGTTTTTTTTTTGCACAAAAACACACCAGGGAAGTTTTTTTTTAGCCATTAGCCAAATTTAATTCCACGTTCGTCTATTTGGTCTAACCACCACAATCGGCATTTATTCTTTACATCATATTCTTCATATTCTAACACATTTGTGCTTGAATTCGGATCAAGAAAGTTCATTTTTGATTTGTTTTAATTCGTGACTTACGTATTTTTTATGTTAGCGCATGTTTGCCGTAAATGATTCAACAATGTTGTTAACGATTATCTCCCTTTATTTTTGTCGCTGATTACAATGTAAAGAACGATTACTCTTTTGGGCACTTGCGTTTGCTAATTTACCGAAATGCCGCTTTTTCAACGAAACACATTCGGCAATATCAATTACAAAGCGTCTATGTTTATTTCCGTGATGTTTTTGCTTGATAAACGTTTCCTGTTGTTTGGACGTGGGAAACCCCCCCCCCCCCCCCCCCCCCCNACATATGCCCCCTTTTTCCACATTTTTGTAAACCTAAACGCAAAGTGTTTTTCCACATTTTTCGAAACCTAAACGCAAAGTGTGACGAAATTTCAGACGGACAGTGCGATCACTATATGCCCACCTTCGGGGGCATAAAAAGGATACTTTATGACATGTATAACTATTCATCAGTTTATTAAAATAACAGACACAATGTTAGTATTTAGTGTATCTACTTTGCCTAAACCCATAAATAATTTTGAACAAAGAGTACTAATACTGCTCTATATTTCTTCGTTACAGTACAGGACCTGTTTGCACAGGTTTAAATAGTAGTGTTGCTCATTTCCTCAATCAAGAGTGCCACAGTCTAACTCTTCCACTAAACATGTAAGGGCTGTTTGTAAAACACGCATGCCCCCCTAATGCGCTAGGTCACTGTGACCTTGACTTTTGACCTAGTGACCTGAAAATCAATAGGGGTCATTTGCCAGTCATGATCAATGTACCTATGAACTTTCGTGATCCCAGGCCTAAGTGTTCTTGAGTTATCATCAGGAAACCATGTGGTGGACGGACCGACCGACCGACGGACGGATCGACATGTGCAAAACAATATACCCCCTCTTCTTCGAAGAGGGCCGGGGCATAATAATTTATAGTCTCTGTGATATTATGATTAATGTACAGTGGCATTATGTTTCTGAACAAGAACAATCTGTGATTGGAGAAAACCAATTTTGTTTAAATACTCTGGATTTGAGCTCAGTTTATTTCAATTGATATGTTTACAACATGTAGCAGAGAAAAGAGCTTCAGATTTTTATTTCAATACAACATTTACAAATGTAAGTTCTTCTATGCCTAGCATTTGTATTTGATATTTTAATATTTACAAAAAGCTGAGGCATGCCGATGGCAAAAATAAAACCAAAAGCTATAGCATTCAACTTGGCTTTTATTGAAAAAGTGGAAACAAAGTTCAATCAACACTTGAACTCTTTCTGACATAGTGGTTATCTGCCTAAAACATTGGTACAATGTATCAAGTTTTATTTGAGCAGGAAGTAATTAACTTAATGCTAAAAGCAAACCATAAACCCCAAAGGTTGCAGATACACATGATAAGATTAACTACAGGTGCTCAAAAAAAGCAATGAACATAAATGTAAACCCTAGTAAATGTTAACACTTATAAATTTAATCACTTGTAAATATAAACACTTATAAATGTTAACACTAGTAAATGTAAACACTTATAAATGTTAACACTAGTAAATGTTAACACTAGTAAATGTAAAAACTTATAAATTTAAACACTAGTAAATGTTAACACTAGTAAATGTAAACACCTATTAATGTAAACACTTATACACCCTTTCAGTTATTGACAGTTTGTAATTGCCTCCCTTGAGTGACGTCATCGGGGATAATCGATTGTAAGCGAACCAAGATATCTTGTTTGACAATGTGTGTTTTCTACGTCTCTGCCTCTGGTGTTTTCATAATATATGAACGCCATTGTTTATATGAAGGACGGACAGTAATTACATAATTACATTATGTGTTAATTCAATAAATTGATAATTTATTAAAAAATAAACATTATAACACCCACATAATAATTCAACGACATACTATTTAGTACTATGAGAGAATATTTACAAATTTTATTGCATCTTTATAAAAAAATGCGAGTTACCCATTAACACAAAGATCTATCAATTAACATCAGCGTAAAGGTGGTCTGAAGACTAAACATTGATAATTGCTCAAAACAAAGATATAAATTAGCCGCAAAATACAATGCATAGATCTATTTAATGGTGTGTTGGTGTGTGTTATTTTTTATGAACCATCGAGCGTGTAAGAGGTGTGTTGATTTAACCATAAGACAAAGCACTATTTAAAAAGTGAAGTACATGTCACTCTTTAAATGTTATGTTAAGGGGTGTTGCGGCAGTTTATTCAACCGAGGAAATATTTATGGCAACACCGATGCTATTATCACAACCCAATAGTTTTGTTATCAGAATGATCACACATTTATAACCGAGTAGGTTCATAATAGGTACTCAGTGGTTTGATCCCAGGTGCGGTTAACTTTTTTTTATTCTTTTTTTCTTTCTTTTATTTCACTCTTGTTGTTTTCCTGGAGCTCTTTAGTCCTGTTGTTTACATTAATCAATTTAAAGCATTTAATCACAAACTTCAAAACATGCCGAAATCTGTCAACAAGTCCCTGTTATGGATGATTAAGGTCGAGTTTGATACTGTATGGTCTTATGTTTGTGATTAAATATTGTATTAGTGTTGTGTTTTAGTAAGCCGTTGTGATCCCAATTAAGATTGTAAACAATCTATAATGTTTATGCATATCTCTAACAGTCTATGTACCGGTACTTGGGTTTCGCCTAATTGCTGTATTTTAGGAAATTTGACATAGACGGTAGGGATAGTTAAACAAAAAAATCTCTGTTAAAAGTGCGGTGACCCCCCTTTTTTATTTTTGTTTTATGATAACAATACGTAGATGAACATATTTGAGCAGTTTCGCAAAAAGTTATTAGATAGAACTTTTTTAAATTCCATTTTTGTGTTAAAATAGTAAAAAAAATACGTTTTTTTGGGTGACATAAAAATTATAAAAATTAAAATTTCTTAAAATTTAACTTGTGTTCTCCATTTTTTGGTAGTTTGTGGTTTAATTAAATGGTATATGATATATATTAGCTTATATAATATCAATATGTTGCCAATTTCATAGGTTATTAATCATTTTTATGCAATTAGAGATTTTTCAGTTTTAATGAAAAAGTACATGTTATATAATGGTGAATAAAATCAAAACAAGGCCGGTGACCCTATGTTTTTATTTCATTTTTCATATAGTATTTGTATGTAGTACTTGAATATAAATTTTGAGCAAAAGTTATTAGATGGAAAAAAATCAGCAAAACTGCAGCAACACCCCTTAATTTTATTTTACATTTAATAAAAAATTTTTACAGTGAATGGCAATATTGAAGAATTATTATATACAAGTGAAAAAAAAGGACGTGGTGCAAATCAAACTGTCTATATATATGCATGTATATTGAAATCTCTTTATAAGTGATCAGAGTGATAAATATATAGCATTTTAAATTATAAATCTGTATTATTTGTATTTCTCGGAAAGATTATTTAACACCGTTGTGGTCAAATGAAAATGAAAGTTTTAATCATGTTGTTCCGTACACTACCATAGTACACTCTTTTTTGAACTACGTTATGACAGAGTTTTGTTTAACCGGTACCCGCTAAATACGTTAAACGTTTTGTATTACATTTGTTTAATATTTAAAATGTATAGGTATTAAGCACTTACCGGTAATTATTATGATTAAGCTGGCTTACATCTAAACAGTATTTAGTTTCTGGCAATCTGTATGGGCAGATGACTATAAATGTTACAAAACGCTACATATCTAATAAAAGCACAATTGAGTATTTGGCGTTACATTACTGCAAGAAACGACTACTAATTCCAGGAGAAGACAATCATGGATGTATTAAATTGTGTTAAATGACCAGACATTGCCACCTGTGGTCAGGGACCTATATACAAGTATAGGTCCCAGTTGGGACCTATATACAAGTATAGGTCCCAGTTGTGGCCTATGACACCATGTTGTTATTTAGTATTGGTCGGCACAGTATCTGATAATAACAAAATAATTGGTTTGTGCTGAACACAGGGGCAATACAACCACATATCTATCAATAAACAAGATTATTGATATATCTTTGATTGAACACCGCGATAAAAATGCTCAAACAAAGAGTGGCAATTTGAATCAGATTCAAGAGGATATCTTATATGCTACAGGTTTGTGGAATTGAGTAAAAACACTTGTTTAACAATGATATAAGCTTTATTACAATAGAAATAATGCAAGATGAGCACATTTGAGTAGCTTGATCATTCAACAGTGTGCAGTATCATAAAATGCGAAATAAATGATGAAAGACAACATGTGATAGCTAGAAATCAGAAATTAACATCAATACATTTCAGGAAATAAAATCTGAAAATAAACAGGAATTGCACCAACATGAACAGAAATCATATGATAAAAATAAATAAATATGATTTGACTTAAATCTCACAAACCCTGACAATAAAATACTAAAATAATTTAAAAAATAAAAATAAAATTGAATACTTTTATATCTAATTATTATTATATAAATACTTTATATTCCTTACTACCGGTAATCACTTTTATGACTAATTATTAAAACAAGAGCACCGTCGAGCGGATGCCAACGCTCGGCTGTGGATGCTTGGATTTGTTGTTTTTTACCTTTGACCTTGAAGGTCATAATTGACCTTGACCTTTTCACCACTCAGAATGTGCAGATCGATGAGATACACATGAAAAACCAAACAAAAATAATAATTTTACATCCGGCTAAGGAACACAACTCTAACACTAGTAAATGCGAATAACTGAAAGGGTGTATAAATGTAAACTCTAGTAAATGAAAACACTATTACTATTAAGTTGAACAGATGCTTTGCATTCAAAAACACTGTATGGTCATTGAAGGGAAAGTGATCATTCATGTTAAAAAACTACAGTGATACAATCAAACCAGAAATGTTTAATTTTTAATCAAAAGTAATCAAATGAGTTTGTTTCATTCTTAATTTTCCGCACCAACCATTTTGACAAGTATAATTGTATGGAAAGGTTATCAAGGTGTTATCAAGCAATATCAAACAAACCCCTGGCTGTTCTTATCAATGATTTTGTAGCTGGCACAGATGATGGATGATCATAAATATCTGCTAGAAATTCTGTTTTGGTACATGTATTGATGTATTGGCCTTATGGCAGAAAGGCACAGTGAGGGTTATATATTTACATGTTGTTGGAAAATATAATTTTGATACATTTTGCTTTTTTAAATAATAGCTCATGAGTAATAAAAACTATGATAATGGTGAATCCTATTTTTTTTTTTTACTGTTCAAACTGTTCAAGATTAACAATACGTGTGTACCTTATCATAATGCAAAACAAGTGATGTGTTTGTGAAACACGATAATGTCCCCTTTTGAGCGATTTCACGATTTCATTCTATTTCAATTTTTACAGCCATTAGCACACTTCTATGAAGATGTTTTTTTTTCTTCACTTTTCTGACCTTAAATCTTTCTAGGCAATTACCAACATATCAGTCTGTCTACTATTTTCATGATAATGTCTACAAAACTACCAGAGTCTTTCAATCCTAATCACAACATACTACATGGTTTACGCAGATGCCTCTCATTTCTTACCTCACTAAACAAAGGTAGGGCTAATCTAATCTGACAAAAACTAAAGAAGCCTGTAATTTACATCTGAGCAAGAAATGCATACATGTAGATATACAAAGGCATCATATGAGCCGCCTTCTGGGAAACCGAACTTAATGCAGATGCGTAAAGTATAATCCTCCCAGATAAGACAATCGCCTGAATGCTCATTTAGCAAACAAATTGTTGAGACTAGTTTATTAGTATTGGCGTGTGCTTATTATCCCCCGCCAGAGGCGGAGGGATATTGTTTTGGCGTTGTCCGTCCGTCCGTCCGGCTGTCCGTCCGTCCGGCACTTTTGTGTCCGGAGCTATATCTTGGAAGTGCTTTGGCGGATTTCATTGAAACTTGGTACAAGTATATATACCCATAAGAGGATGATGCACGCCAAATGGCAATGTACACCATCTGTTAAAAACAGAGATATGGCCCTTTATATCTTGAAAAAATGCTTTTTACTATAGGCACTTTTGTGTCCTGAGCCATATCTTGGAAGTGCTTTGGCGGATTTCATTGAAACTTTGTACGAGTATATACACGCATAAGAGGATGATGCACGCCAAATGGCATTGTACACCATCTTTTAAAAACAGAGTTATGGCCCTTTATATCTTGAAAAAATGCTTTTTACTATAGGCACTTTTGTGTCCGGAGCCATATCTTGGAAGTGCTTTGGCGGATTTCATTGAAACTTGGTATGAGTATATATATGGATAAGACAATGATGCACGCCAAATGGCATTGTACAACATCTGTTAATAACGGAGTTATAGCCCTTTGTATCTTGAAAAAATGCTTTTTACTATAGGCACTTTTGTGTCCGGAGCCATATCTTGGAAGTGCTTTGGCGGATTTCATTGAAACTTGGTATGAGTATATATATGGATAAGACAATGATGCACGCCAAATGGCATTGTACAACATCTGTTAATAACGGAGTTATAGCCCTTTGTATCTTGAAAAAATGCTTTTTACTATAGGCACTTTTGTGTCCGGAGCCATATCTTGGAAGTGCTTTGGCGGATTTCATTGAAACTTGGTATGAGTATATATATGGATAAGACAATGATGCACGCCAAATGGCATTGTACAACATCTGTTAATAACGGAGTTATAGCCCTTTGTATCTTGAAAAAATGCTTTTTACTATAGGCACTTTTGTGTCCGGAGCCATATCTTGGAAGTGCTTTGGCGGATTTCATTGAAACTTGGTATGAGTATATATATGGATAAGACAATGATGCACGCCAAATGGCATTGTACAACATCTGTTAATAACGGAGTTATAGCCCTTTGTATCTTGAAAAAATGCTTTTTACTATAGGCACTTTTGTGTCCGGAGCCATATCTTGGAAGTGCTTTGGCGGATTTCATTGAAACTTGGTATGAGTATATATATGGATAAGACAATGATGCACGCCAAATGGCATTGTACAACATCTGTTAATAACGGAGTTATAGCCCTTTGTATCTTGAAAAAATGCTTTTTACTATAGGCACTTTTGTGTCCGGAGCCATATCTTGGAAGTGCTTTGGCGGATTTCATTGAAACTTGGTATGAGTATATATATGGATAAGACAATGATGCACGCCAAATGGCATTGTACAACATCTGTTAATAACGGAGTTATAGCCCTTTGTATCTTGAAAAAATGCTTTTTACTATAGGCACTTTTGTGTCCGGAGCCATATCTTGGAAGTGCTTTGGCGGATTTCATTGAAACTTGGTATGAGTATATATATGGATAAGACAATGATGCACGCCAAATGGCATTGTACAACATCTGTTAATAACGGAGTTATAGCCCTTTGTATCTTGAAAAAATGCTTTTTACTATAGGCACTTTTGTGTCCGGAGCCATATCTTGGAAGTGCTTTGGCGGATTTCATTGAAACTTGGTATGAGTATATATATGGATAAGACAATGATGCACGCCAAATGGCATTGTACAACATCTGTTAATAACGGAGTTATAGCCCTTTGTATCTTGAAAAAATGCTTTTTACTATAGGCACTTTTGTGTCCGGAGCCATATCTTGGAAGTGCTTTGGCGGATTTCATTGAAACTTGGTATGAGTATATATATGGATAAGACAATGATGCACGCCAAATGGCATTGTACAACATCTGTTAATAACGGAGTTATAGCCCTTTGTATCTTGAAAAAATGCTTTTTACTATAGGCACTTTTGTGTCCGGAGCCATATCTTGGAAGTGCTTTGGCGGATTTCATTGAAACTTGGTATGAGTATATATATGGATAAGACAATGATGCACGCCAAATGGCATTGTACAACATCTGTTAATAACGGAGTTATAGCCCTTTGTATCTTGAAAAAATGCTTTTTACTATAGGCACTTTTGTGTCCGGAGCCATATCTTGGAAGTGCTTTGGCGGATTTCATTGAAACTTGGTATGAGTATATATATGGATAAGACAATGATGCACGCCAAATGGCATTGTACAACATCTGTTAATAACGGAGTTATAGCCCTTTGTATCTTGAAAAAATGCTTTTTACTATAGGCACTTTTGTGTCCGGAGCCATATCTTGGAAGTGCTTTGGCGGATTTCATTGAAACTTGGTATGAGTATATATATGGATAAGACAATGATGCACGCCAAATGGCATTGTACAACATCTGTTAATAACGGAGTTATAGCCCTTTGTATCTTGAAAAAATGCTTTTTACTATAGGCACTTTTGTGTCCGGAGCCATATCTTGGAAGTGCTTTGGCGGATTTCATTGAAACTTGGTATGAGTATATATATGGATAAGACAATGATGCACGCCAAATGGCATTGTACAACATCTGTTAATAACGGAGTTATAGCCCTTTGTATCTTGAAAAAATGCTTTTTACTATAGGCACTTTTGTGTCCGGAGCCATATCTTGGAAGTGCTTTGGCGGATTTCATTGAAACTTGGTATGNTTAACTGGTTCCCCGTTGAATATAACCGTTGACTATAATATACAACAGGTACAGGCTAATGTATCGGCGATTTATATTGGACAACGCGAAGACCAATCGGAGCATGGTTTATAACTAACGTGACGTTACAATGTTATGGTTAGCGCGTTTCCCACATTTTTTTTTTAATCTCTCTATCATTCCGTTGATAACTAATATTTGTGAATTTCCACTTTTAAGTAACGCGAGGATATTATGTATCATGTAGTATTCATGTTGCATATGTATTATTAATCTTATTTGACTAGAACGAGCTTTTATTCTTATATATCAGCTGTCAAAAAGTTCGGGAAAATAAACCGGAAATGGTACACGGATAACTTCCCCTGAAAAAACGGTCCAAATTTGGACCGTTTAGATTAGCCTGTACCGATCCCTATATAGAGAGTAACGATAGATAAGGGGAGGTAACCAATCTAGAATCGGACGTCTTGATGGAAAAGTGGCACTTATTACCGGTTTGTTTAACAAATTCATGTTTTGGCACAAACAAAATAATAGGACATTTAATCCGACAAGTGTTCGAGTCGACGAATATCATAAACAATATGAAAATTATAAATTGTATGTAATAATGTGTGCATAGTGTACAAACAAAAGGGCTAGGTTGCACTAAATTTGTATGCCACCCCTTCGAAGAAGAGGGGGTATATTGCTTTGCACATGTCGGTCTGTCGGACCGGTGTGTCGGTCCGTCCACCAGATGGTTTCCGGATGATAACTCAAGAACGCTTAGGCCTAGGATCATGAAACTTCATAGGTACATTGATCATGGCTAGCAGATGACCCATATTGATTTTGAGGTCACTAGGTCAAAGGTCACAGATCAAGGTCACACTGGAAATAGGAAAATGGTTTTCAGATGATAACTCAAGAACACCTACACCTGGGATCATGAAAGTTCATAGGGACATTTGTCATGACCGGAAGATGACCCCTATTGATTTTTAGGTCACTAGGTCAAAAGTCAAGGTCACAGTGACCTGAAGCAGTAAAATGGCTGACTGGAAATAGGAAAATGGTTTCCGGATGATAACTCAAGAGCGCTTATGCCTGGGATCATGAAACTTCAAAGGGACATTGGTCATGACCGGCACATGACCCCTATTGATTTTGAGGTCACTAGGTCAAAGGTCACAGGTCAAGGTCACAGTGACTGGAAATAGGAAAATGGTTTCCTGATGATTACTGAAGAACGCTTACGCCTGGGATCACGAAACTTCATAGGGACATTGGTCATGAGCGGCATATGACCCCTATAGATTTTCAGGTCACTAGGTCAAAGGTCAAGGTCACAGTGACCTTAAGCAGTTAAATGGTTGACTGGAAACAGGAAAATGGTTTCCGGATGATAACTCGAGAACGCTTATGCCTGGGATCATGAAACTTCATAGGGACATTGGTCATGACTGGCAGATGACCCCTATTGATTTTCATGTCACTAGATCAAAGGTCAAGGTCACAGTGACCTGAAGCAAGCAGTACAATGGTTGACTGGAAATAGGAAAATGGTTTCCGGATGATAACTCAAGAACACTTACGCCTGGGGTCATGAAACTTCATGGGGACATTGGTCATGACTGGCAGATGACCCCTATTGATTTTCATGTCACTAGGTCAAGGTCACAGTGACCTGAAGCANCCCTTTTTCCCCTTTTATGTGCGAATTCCCCCCCCCCTCAGGGGACCTGACCCCTTTCCCCAAAAACTGAAAAAAAACACTGGACTAATTTGCATTTTAATTGCCATCAAATGAAGCAATATAAATGCAATGAAGCGAGCAGAAATATGTAAAGGATATCAGTTTAACTTGTCAAGCAATTTGAATGCGATAAAAACAGAAGATTTACAATTAAAACTAGAAATGTGTAACAGACACTGATGCCCGCAACACATGTTTGAACACCAATATATTTTCTAAAGTGGACAAAAAGACAAAATAATTCAGCCAAAAATGGTCGCAGTCGAAATTCCTTTCTTTCTATTACCGGTAGAACCATATTGAAGTCATTATAATGTATAAATAATTGAGCAGGATTCACACAGTAGTTGAAGAGGAGTGAAAAACAACATGTTGGGCCTAAATATTCCTTAAGGAAAAACTGGACAAAGTGCCGATTCTGCAAAAACTTGTTGCCACCAAAGACAAAATCTGTATGATCATCTACACATAATGATCATTCAACTGTGAAAGTTTGAACAAGATCCACCCTGTAGTTTAGGAGGAGTTGAACACACACATTTTGGGACTACATATTAATTTGCAACATATTTTGGTATTATGGAAAATAAAACAAAGGGCCATAATTCTGCCTTAATTTGTAACAGTCAAAATTTCTATCTGTAAGATCATTTACACATTAAGGTCATTTAAATGTGAAAGTTTAAGCATGATCACCTAGAAGTTAAAGAGTAGTTGAAAAAACAATGTTAAGAGGACCATACATCGTGAATGTTATAGTGGAAAAACAAAGGGCCATAATTTTTCCTTAATTGATTGCAACCAAAATGTCTTTCTTTATGATCATCAAAACTTTAAGGTCATTCAACAAGCTTTGGGACATATGTATGTAAACAGGTAATGCTTAACCCTTTGCATGCTGGGAAATTTGTCGTCTGCTAAAATGTTGTCTGCTAAATTTCTAAAATTAGCATTTTCTTTTATTTTTTTTCGAAGAATACTATCAGAATAGCAAACAGTTTGGATCCTGATGAGACGCCACGTTCTGTGGTGTCTCATCTGGATCCAAACTGTGTAAAAAGGCCTTCAAAATCTGGTTCCAGCGCTCAAAGGGTTAATGCTTCCCACTCCATTATGGCACAATGACTTCACAGAGCTTATATTAAATAGAATAAAAGGAAAAAGTCTGACTCCAAAACTTCACGTAAACATGCCTCACAATGTCATATGAACATGTACAGGTAGAGGAAACAAAGTTAACCCATTTATGCCTAGTGGACTCTCCCATCCTTCTTATAAATTTGAATCAATTTATTTTCAAAATTAGGGATGTCTAGTATATTTATTTCTATATTTAGAATATTTCTTACGGAAATTCCTTTAAGCAAACAGTGAAGACCCTGATGAGACGCCGCATCATGCTGCGTGATGAGACGCCGCATCATGCGGGGTCTCATCTGGGTCTACGCTGTTTGCCAAGGCCTTTTTTCTAGACGCTAGGCATAAATGGGTTAAGTCATGACACCTTGGAAATATTCTAAGTCCCATAACTCTGAGATGTTTTTTTGAAGAGCAACATCCTGGAAATATGTCTCTTATGTATTGTAATATATTATATATCTCTTTAATTCAAAGGAGCTTCCTTCCAAACTATAAAGTTGAAAGTTTAATATGAGTTTTGGCTGAGAATAAGCTCTGACAAAAATGAACTAATTAACTTATTTCTGAAGTGACATAAATCTGAGAAAAATCTCTGAGAAGAAGCAGAACATTCTGGTAATATGCAAAACTTGGAAATAAAGCTTCATAAAGATACATGTTTGTGCCTTGTGGCATTCCAGTCACTTGTTGTTGAGAAATAGCCCCAAAAAAGAAATCAGACAATTACACTCTATATTGATTGATAATTTCCAAAAGTTTGTTAATCTTAAAATACCTATGAGAGAATCTTTGAAGAAAAACATGGTATTATGTTGCACAACTTCTTTTGAATTGTCAAGCATTTTATAGTATTTTGCAATCCCAAAGGGACCTTTCAAGTTTTGGACTTTTGGTAAATTGAAAAATTTGAAAAAAATTGTTTCAGATTTGCAAATTTTCTTTGTAGTTATGATATTTGCGAAGAAACAGTAATACTGAACATTAACCATGCTCTAAAATATCCATTATATGCATCTTTGATGATTTAATAACCTGAAAATTATAAACATGTTGCAAAGTGAAACGATTGAATAATTTGGAGAGCTCTGTTGTTATCGCTATATTTTGAGACACTCCAAGGATTGCTTATATAAAGTATAAAATACACCACTCACTTTATGAGCATGGAATGATGGATGGCCTAGTGGTCTTAGCCTTTTACTCTGGGGTCAGTGGTTCAAGCCCAGTTGTGATTACTTTTTTTTTCTTTCATTTTACTCTTGTTTTTTTACTGGAGCTTTTTGTTTCCAATGTTTAAATTTATCAATTTAATGCATTTAATGACACACTTTAACACATGCCAAAATCTGTGAAAAGGTCTCTTTAAATCTTAAAAATTCCATAGCTTCAAAGAGAAAAATCATTAAAAAAAAAAGAAATTTCCTGTACTTATTGTTGTACTGGTAATCTCATACTATCAACTTGCCAATAGATAATCACATGCCAAAAAACGTTAAATATTTCCATTAGAATTTTGTCCTTTTGGCTTTTGTGCATATATGACAAGATGTAAAAATAAATGCTATTATATAATTTTTCTGTATTATTATTTTGCCACAGTACACTTCTGATTTTTTGCAAAAATGACCAATGAAAGTATGACAATGAAAACATATCATATGATCACAAAAACCATAAAATTAACAGTTTATAACGCTGTCATTTAACCATATTTCAGATTAAACAAGAGATGTGTTTGTCAGAATAACAATGCCCCCTAATGCGCCGATTTGATTTTTTTACCTATGACCTTGAGAATGATCTTGACCTTGACCTTTCACCACTCAAAATGTGCGGCTCCATGAGATACACATGCATGCCAAATATGAAGTTGCTATTTTCAATATTGCAAAAGTTATGACAAAACTTTAAGATTTCTTAAAGTTTTGGACAGACAGACAGAATGACAGACAGACAGACAGACAGACAGGCAAAAAACAATATACCCCCTTTTTTTTTAAGGGGGCCATAAAAAGGTTTCATTGAAAATAAATAAACATTACCTATAATAAAATGATGTACACAAAAGCACTCACTATTGCCAATTAAGGATCACTGTTTACAGCATTATCTCCCCTGTCAGATCAACAGTAGGAGCATCTTTTCACAAATTTGTAAAATTGTACATTTATCCACTATGCAACAATTGTTTTTGATTTGATTATACTTGTTCATGAAATGCACGATAGTGACCCCCTATTGATGTGATCCCCTATTGGCGAGTTGACTGTACCTACTCTTGGAAATGAAACTTTATATCATTACAGATGTTGCTGATATATTTATTTACTTGATAAGCAATTCAAGTAGTGTGAACTATATTCTCATCTTGGAGTAATTGCCGTCTTTGTTCTGTACATGAATCATTTCAACCAGAAGAACGATTGCACAATCCACAGGTACTTGAAAAAAAAATTTGGTCCTTATATATATAATAAAAGAAAAGGTATCCAACGATGATTTCACAGGTGTATTTAATAACGCTATGCAACAGCATGAAAGATCGAATAATGCACACAAATGTCATTGTGGTTGCCAGCAGGAAGCGTCAATCTATGATTAAACACCGTTTATGTGATGAAAATCTATGTAGTATGTCCAAAACAGCTTAAAGTTTCAAAAATATGACCCCAAAATTGCAGTGTGTAATTCTCGACGTCCAACTGTCAGTTATGACAGACCGCGAATTTCGGTCGTTTTATCACAATTGAACAAGAACTTTGTTATAAACTCCACATATGTTTTTCATTTACTAAGTTTTCATTCGAACTACATCGTTCTTTAGTAACGCAACAAAAATACTCAGAAAAAGTAGAAAATACACCAAATATTATATTATAAGTTCAAACAGTATACATGTTATTGTTGGAACGCACTTAATTTTATCTTGTTATCTATATATAAGGACCAAAAAAAATATTCAAGTACCTGTGGCACAATCATTACCTGGATACCTGAATGTTAGGGCCAAAATTAAAACAGTTTAGTTTTCGTAAATGTTTGTTGATAAATACACAGAAATTAAAAAATACATTACACAATATTATGTAATTTAGCTAATTGTAAAATGTATTAAACAAAAACTGATTGTGCAGTGAATCATTATTATAAACAATTTATAATACCCCACCCACTCAAATTACCTTGCTGACAAGTGGTCCAGGCACCAATCAAGGCACTCGCCTTCTAATTCCGAAGGTGTTATTCGTGGATTTGCAAGTCTCAGTGGTATTGAATCATCCGTTTCACATTTCAGCTTAAATTCATCGCAAAATTCATTTAAAAACTTTTTAAAATCTTGACTTTTCTGATTCTCCATTCCAGTTTGTTTTCATTTCTAAACCAAGCAATGTGCACATACTTTGATGACGTTGCAAATTATGCGGTTACTAAATTTTGCGGGAGATTTTGACAGAACATTATTAGCACCAACATTAGTTTCAAAAATCTGCGACGCTTAATAGAATTAACTCATGTTACATTAAAAAAATGTAAACAGTAAGTTAGTAAAATTGTATACTGTTTAGATATTTAAACATCGTATAAGTGTATTTAATGCCCATCAATAAAAGAAATAACATTCGCGAAAACATGTTGCATGTATATTTATTGCATATGCAATAACATTGTTAATTATAACCACTGAAAATGTTAGAAAGAAACTTGAATTGCTAAAGACTGATAAATCACCAGGACCTGACAATAGAAGCCCCAGAGTATTGAAAGAACTTAGTAAGGTAAACCTTTAGCAATTCAATTTTTAACAAATCGGTAATTTCAGCTAAATTACCAGAGGAATGGAAGTTTGCCGGTATCCGGACAATCGCTCCCATGGACTATCGCTCCTACACTAATTTTGACATGGCTGACAGTCGCTCCTACGTGGTTTTCACAACCCGGACAGTCGCTCCTACATTATTTTGACAACCCGGACAGTCGCTCCTACATTATTAAGACACCACGGCCATTGTTTCCTACAATTAGATGCACCTATAATTAGCAGACAATTAAATTTACGTAACAGTAAGCCGATTCAACATGAGCCGATCAATGTGAATTTAATTAGTTAAATGACTAATTAACAAACTAGGTTACAGTTTGTCGACTCTTTAACTGTATTTAGCAAACTCTGAAAACAAACTATATATAGTAATGTCCCACACCTTCAAATTAACTTCCAACATGAAACTTCTAACGAACAAACGCGGTCAGCCTGTGTAGGAGATAATTATCCAGATTGTCAAAATAATGTTGGAGCGACGGTCCGGGTTGTCAAAATAAAATAGGAGCGACTGACCGGGTTGTCAAAATAATGTAGGAGCGACTGTCCACCTTGTCATAATTAGCGTAGGAGCGACTGTCCGTGGGAGCGATTATCCGGGATTCAAGTTCGCCAATATTATGGCCCTTTACAAAAAAGGTGATAAGAAGGTTGCAGGAAACTACAGACCAGTGAGCTTAACTTGTGTAGAAACTCTAATAAGAGAACAAATGATGAAACACATGACTATAAACAAGCTTTTTAGTAACAGGCAATATGGTTTTATACCAAAACGCTCAACAGTTCTGTAGTTACTTACTGTGATAGATAAGTGGACAGAAAGTTTAGATACAGGAGCAGAAATTGAAGTCGCGTATTGCGATTTTATGAAAGCGTTGGACAAGGTCAATCATCGTCTACTAATTCACAAACTAAATATGTACGGCTTCGGTCAAATTTATATAAACTGGGTAAAAGCATTCTTGAGTGATAGAAAACAGAAAGTAACAATAAACAATGAGTCTTCCGCCTCAAAGGATGTTACAAGTGGAATACCTCAAGGATCTGTGCTCGGGCCAATTTTATTCGTTCTATACATCAATGACCTACCAGATTGTCAGAAAAATCAAAGTGAGATCTTTTTATATGCTGACGATACGAAAATTTTTAGAGAGATACATGATACAAGTGACTGTCAAAATCTTCAAGAAGATAAACATTTCATGTACAACTAGTCTCAAAAATGGCTTCTTATGTTCCATCCACAAAAGTGTAAAATGATGACAATAGGTAACAAGAAAGAAAGTGTGAAATATGACTATACTTAAGCTGAAGATTTTGAACCAATGGAGAAATCGAAATCCGAGAAGGACATTGGAGTAATCATAGATAACAAGCTGAACTTTGAAGAACATATTATAGAAAAAGTCAATAAAGCAAATTCAGTGCTGAGCGTTATACGTAGGTCTTTTGAACACATTGACAGTGACACTTTTGTAATGTTATTTTAAGTTTGGTCAGGCCTCATATTGAATATGCGAATCAAGTATGGGCACCATATAAACGAAAAAATATTGATATGCTTGAAAATGTGCAGAAACGTGCTACAAAGCTTATGCCAGGATTGAAAGACTTGCAGTACGATGAAAGACTGAGAACTCGTAGATTGCCAACATTAACCTACAGACTCATACATGGAGAAATGATTGAAACATTCAAGATTCTGAACGATAAATACGATTATAACCCAGAACAACTTTTCAGCAAACAAAGTTATATAACATCAAACAGAACAAGAGGACATGGACAAATGTTATTTAAAAAAAGGGCACAATTTAATATCAAAAAGCACTCATTTAGTTTCAGAACAGTTGACATTAGGAATAGTTTACCACCTAGTGTAGTTAATGCGCAATCAGTAAGAGCTTTTTAAAATAGACTTGACCGATTCTGGAATGATCAAGAGATCAAGTACAATTACAAGTCATTGCAGTCGTTAAAAGGCTGAACATCCATTATGTTGACGAAAATAAAGAGCTGGTGTCAAAGGAATAAATCCCTTCTACCAGAATCTACTATGTAACTATGTATATGATGTTGGAGTGTTAAACGAGTGTAATGTAATAAGGTTTGAGCAGTTATGTTAGACATTGATAAAGTAAATTCTTTGAAATATATTTTATTTGACAAGTAAATTTTATTTTCGAATGCTTCTTAAGAAATTCACGTCCAATTAAACCTAACATGTGTTAGTTTAGTTTATTTTTAACCGATTTTTTTTAGCTCGATTGGATTAAAAAGCCTAATGTTTATTTAAAGGCTTTTTACTCAGTTTCCTGGGAATAACCAATACTTGTTGTCTTTTATAATGATCTAAAGAACGCTCCACTATGGGGATCAAACCAGTGACATCCTGGTCACTAAGTGGACACCACATCCACTACGCCACGGGTACCTTTAATATTTGTTATTAATATGTGTTAAGGACTTGCTAATTTCATGCTGGCGTAATTTAACAGAAAATAACACCAGAAGAGGGTATAACCGTTAATGTTTAAAAAACCTCTTTTTTAAAAGTTACTACTGGCATTTTTCTAAAAAATGATATATTTTTAAATACATTTTTTCGTGTTGAATGAAGAATCCTGAATCATTGTTTGAGATACAATGATATATAAGGCTAACACTAGGATTCATTACTTTTTTTTTTCATTCAGATGTAAAGTTACCTCGATTGGGCTATTAAATCTAAGTAAGACATATGTACATGTATTTACACTGGAATATTCCTGCAAATATAACCAATAAAAGAAGATGCTTAATATTTTCAAATGACCAAACTTGTTTTGCTTAACGCTTATCTTTGATGACATAAGTTTGAGAAATAGACTTCATGTGTCACTTGCCTATATCAATCCACATGACTGTGTGATGGAGTCAGTGTTGTTAAAAATTTCAGATATTATTTCTGTAATACTATTATGCATTAATGAGTAAAGACAAATAGCAAGAAAATGTGTTGCAGTTGCTATATAAATTTAAGATCTATAGCCCCATACCTTCTTGTTTCCATTAGTAATTTAAATGTCACTGTTACATTTTCTGACATTGCACAATGTTAATTGGTTTAGTAGGTACTATAAAACCTGTTCAATAACTTAAACTTAAGCTATAAAATACATTAATGGTTTGACATATTGTTTTCTGATGGAATATATTTTCTCTATAGTCAGGAGAGATGATTAGATGGAAGGCAGAGTGATATATGCATTGGCCTTGGCCCCGGTGGTGAAGACAAAGTTGCATAATGCTGGCTACAAGACTATTGGGGACGTAAGGAAGGCCACAAGATCACAACTCTGTAAAGGTAATGATCCAGTAAGAGATCAGAACATTAATAAGTCTTACAAAATCATTGAACATCTGGGATAAAAAGTTATATTTCTAAGCCAAAAATATGACACTATGGCAATACCCTTAGCTTTACGCTTCTCCAATGACCTCAGAGGGAAGATGGCGACGTCAAACTGGTCAATAACCTTAGTTTGACCAATCTTGATGGAACTGTGGATATAGCAATCTTCCATGAAGTCCAAGCTTGGGATGTGTTTGGGCGTGTCAAGTCAATGTCACTGTTACTAAAAATAGAAAAAAAGTTTACACTCAAGAACTTGAGTTTGGATGGTGATATTGCACTGAAAGTTTGTGTATGGAGCTTACATGAAGACCTAGTATCTTGGGATTGCCTTATAGGGTCAGACTCAGCTGCCTCAAGGTTAAGGTCACTGTTACTTAAGATAAAAAAAAACAGCAAACTGGTGGTTTTCAGCCAATAACATTCAGTTTGGATACAGGTATTGCACCGAAAATTTGTATGTTTTAGCTTACATGCACTGATGCAGACCTAGCATTAGAGATACTTTGGTGCCAGTTGGGTAAAGGTAAAGATGACTGTAACTGAACATAGAACAAATGTTTTGTGCTCAATAACATTAATTTGAATGGAGCTACATGTATACCGCTGACATTTTGTGTGTAGGTAGCTTACATGCAGACATAGCTTTATATTGCACAATTATTATCACCCGCTATAGGCGGAGGGTTATTGTTTTGGCTTTGTGGGTCCATCCTTCCGTCCGTCCCGAACTGCTTGGGCCAATTTCATGGAAGCTTGGTATGAGTGTATATTTTTGCATGTCTGTGTCTCATATGTTATTGGAAATACATGTAAAATCCTATATAAAAGGGTATTTTCAAGTCAAAAAGGGCCATAACTCCATTATAGACTAATGGTTTGCGTCATAACTTGACATACATCATCTTCTTTTCCATATAAACACTCTTACCAAGTTTCACTGAAATCTGCTGAAGCAGTTCCAAGATGTGGCTTTTGCCACAAAAGTGGGCTTATTTTCAAGTCAAAAAGGGCTGTAACTCTGTTTATTGCAAATGGATTGCGAGGCATTTGACGTGCGTCATCCTATAATCCATATATACACTCATACCAAGTTTGAATGAAATCAGCGTTAATGCGTGTAAGTTGTATGATGATGGGATAGAATGAGTTATGCAAATTGTATACTGTTACATAAACGTGCACAGATTAATATGTTGCATTATATTTTATTAGACACAGGATTTACTGTTGAAGAGGTGGAGTCTGTCTGGCAAGTCATAGAAAATGTAGACAAGGCCCCTCAGTTCCATACCGGAAATGAACTTTTACACAATAAAGATAACAGAATAGCTATTACGACATTCTCGGAGCGCCTCGATACAGCCCTAGGAGGTGGAGTCCACTGTGGGACAGTCACAGAGTTCTGTGGTGTACCGGGAACTGGGAAAACACAACTTTGGTACGCATCAAGAATTTACATCAATAGAAAAAATTATTTTGCTTGTTTTTATTTCTTACATCATTTGCTGTAAGTTTTGTATTTTTTAATTCTTATATCCTAAATGTTTATTTTCTTATGTTGTTATTTTTGGTTTTTGGTTTTTTCATGGGTGTTTAATACTTTTTGGCATAAGTATAAAGGGACAGTCAGCCTGGTCTTACAGCTTATTTTAACAACTGCACTGCTACTGTTATTTGAACATCATCATCAAAGGTCTAAGGTAGCATTAAGAAATAACAATCTGTATCATTCATTTCAGCATTTGTTTTTNGGCGTTTCGCGTGATTTTCCCCCCCCCAAATTCCGGCTTTTCGCGCTATTTTTTTCCCCTAAAAAAAGGCCAGGCCCTTCCCCAAAATCAGATAAAAACCCCTAGCTAATCAGTAATAAGGGATGACACTTTCTGCCTAAACAAGATTTTTGCTAAAAAGAGACTTCCTTTAAATGACAAATACCATGTAGCGGAAAGTGTCAACCTTGATGACACTTTACGCACATGTATTAAGCCCCATTTTTCCAGAGCATGAATCATTTCATTTTTCCTGTCCAGTATGCAGCTTGCCTGTGATGTGCAGATCCCTTGTTGCCTTGGGGGCCAGGGTGTGCAGGCTGTGTACATTGACACGCAGGGGGGCCTTGTGATGGAGAGGCTGACAGAGGTCGTGTCGGCAACTGTCGCTCACTGTCGGCAGATTGCCTTGCAGGATGAACACCCAGGTTTGTTTGTTGGATTTTTTGTTCCCCATAGTTTACAGATTTCAGTCATATACTCATGATACTG
The DNA here is from genome assembly GCA_007657795.1 of Dreissena rostriformis. NCBI lineage: Eukaryota > Metazoa > Mollusca > Bivalvia > Myida > Dreissenidae > Dreissena > Dreissena rostriformis. Next base: position 275,360 of record VMBQ01000451.1, read on the forward strand.
GCACCACATTTATAAGTTGTATTTCAGTCATATTTTGGCCGTAAGTAAACTTATTCACACTTTTCCTGGACATTGTCACAAGCCTAGCAGATCTTAGCAGATGACCAGTATGTGCACATACTTATGCCCTATTTTACAAGTGCCGCACTTGAATCAGAGGTACAGACAGAAACGACTGTATGAGCAATCCCCAAATAATATAATATGACCTGCATCATGCAAAAATGGGTCTCATGCCATATGCAGCCAGGGTAGCTCCAGACCAGCCAGTATAATTGCGTAGTCTGGTCATGAGTAACCCTGTCTGTTATAAAGTCATGCATGAATTTGTGGTCTCATTTGTCCTTTGAGCGCTGGAACCGGATTTTGAAGGCCTTTGCAAACAGTTTGGATCCAGATGAGACGCCACAGAACGTGGCGTCTCATCAGGATCCAAACTGTTTGCTATTCTGATAGTATTCTTTGAAAAAAATTAAAGAAAATGCTTATTTTAGAAATTTAGCAGACAACATTTTAGCAGACGACAAATTTCCCAGCATTCAAAGGGTTAGTGGACAGGGTAGCTCCTGACCAGACCGTGTGAATGTGCATGCTGGTCGTATGATATTCTTGCAGCATGTTGCAAAAGACCATTTTTGCATGATGCGGCTAATTTAAAGTTTTGTGGTAATTTAAAGACCGTGATACACACAAGCAATCCCAGATTAAGGTTCCAGCGCTTGACAAAGTGAGCTGTTGTTGGTGCTGTTTGGAGGATGCCCCTGGTACCAGACATTTCAAATGTGTATATTGTTTTGCGTATTATGTATGTGACCCTATTTATTATTATTCAGGGATGTAAAATCTGTTGAAAGCCACTCCCCTGACAAAATCAGGTCGCCCTTAATTACTTTGTAGTTGCCCTGTTTCACTTTTTCCACAGTCAATAGAAATAATACATGTATCAAAACTAAAAGAATGTTGTTTCTGCAAGTTTGCAAGTAGCTTTTTTATGCCCCCCGAAGGTGGACATCTAGTGATTGCACTGTCCGTCTGTCTGTCCATCTGTCTGTCTTTCCGTCACACTTTGCGTTAAGGTTTACTTTTGCGTTTAGGTTTCGAAAAATGTGGGAAAAAATATGGAAAAAAATATGGGAAAAGCGTTTTTTCAGGGGCATATGTCATGCTATGGTGACAGGTCTTGTTAATTTATAAATTTGTCTGCATGTTCCTACATGTTTGATAAATTAAATCCCCTTCATTTGTAAAAAAAAATCTGAAGAGAGATTTCATATACTGCTTAAATAAAATATGCTTTTTGCTGGCATAAAAAAAAAAAAAAAATAATTATGCATTTATTAAAATCCTTTCTTTACAGAAACTTCCCTAAGCTTGTCCAGCCTCTCTATTGAAACAATGTTGGCTGGAATACACGTTCACAAATGTTCATCACATCTACAGCTGTTGGCCATAATTGAACAACTACAAGCGTTCCTGAATGCCAATAAAAAGGTAAGAGCCGCGCTCTGGAAACAACCGGGCTTAACCCTTTGAGTGCTGGAACCGGATTTTGAAGGCCTTTGCAAACAGTTTGGATCCAGATGAGACGCCACAGAACATGGCGTCTCATCAGGATCCAAACTGTTTGCTCTTCTAATAGTATTCTTTAAAAAAAAATAAAAGAAAATGCTAATTTTAGAAATTTAGCAGACAACATTTTAGCAGACGACAAATTACCCAGCATGCAAAGGGTTAATGCATGAGTGTAAAGTGTCATCCTACATGTATATTAGCCTGTGCAGTCTGCACAGTCTTATCTGGGACGACACTTTACGCACATGCAATACGCCGTTTTTTTCATGGCACAGCTGGTATATATAAGCTGCTTGTCTACATGTTAGAGAAAACAATAATGATTTCATGATTTTATTTGTCTCTATTATTTCATGAATGACAAGCATTTTCACAATTTTCTGCTAAGAGACGCATGTAATACCAGCTTATTAAAGTGTTTTCAAAGATCTTAAAGCCTTACCTAGCTAATTAAAGTGTTTTCAAAGATCTTAAAGCCTTACCTACTAATTAAGCATCATTCAGTTGCAAAACTTGTAACCAGGTTATTTAGACTACATTTCGCAATTCGTAGTTTATTACAGTTTATTGCCTATCTTTGGCATGAGTCTCTCTTATTGAGAATATACAAATAATGGTATTCTTCCACAGTTCATTGCATGACATTTGTGACATTCAAGATGGTTGATTAACCCTTTGCATGCTGGGAAATTTGTCGTCTGCTATGTGGCGTCTCATCTGGATCCAAACTGTTTGCAAAGGCCTTCAAAATCCGGTTTCAGCACTCAAAGGGTTAAGACCTGCTGCAGCAATTTAGGGATTTTTGAAAGATAACTCTTGGGTTCAAGTGATATAATCCCCTGTCTGTTTACATTCAGGGAAGATAATTGTTGAAAGTAAAATTTGGCACTCTTTTGTAAAGTGCTTTCTGGTCAATATGTGAGGGGATTAATGAACTTTAGGCCAAAAATGTTAATCCCAATAAAACATTGTGACATGTAAAGGAAAAAATTAAAGCTTAGGGTTATATTTAGACGTTGATTTCCATAGATGGCGGGATTGGTCAAATTTTGTGTAGACATTTTTGCTGCATTACAAAGACTCAGTCTGTGTAAATCTGTAGCTCAAGAAAGTAAAGAATTAATAAGGCCTCGTTCTGGAAAAACTGGGCTTAATTCATGTGGGTAATGTGTCATACCAGATTAGCCTGTGCAGTCCGCACAGGTCAATCTGAGACCACATTTTTTGCCCGAAATTGATTTTTGCTAAAAAGAGCAACGTGTTGTCCCTGATTATTCAGTGCAGACTGTACAGGCTAATCTGGAACGACATTTTACACACATGCATTAAGATTGGTTTTCCAAGAGCGAGGCTAAATTAATAATGTTTGTTTTCTCTTTTAACCCTTTGCATGCTGGGAAATTTGTCGTCTGCTAAAATGTTGTCTGCTAAATTTCTAAAATTAGNAACATAAACAAATGAAAGAGGGACAAAAAAGGATGGGGCATGAAAATGGACATGAGAGCCACACAATTTATAAGGCTGGGGCATTAAAATGGAGGGGGGAGGGCTTGCCATTCTGCTTAAGCTAAATCCCTGCAACAGTTTTCAAAATCGAAAAATCCAAATACACCATCACAGTAGAAAGCGTGGATATTCAAGTCGATCCAATAACTTATTTTATTTTCTTATGGATTGGAAAGGGATACACTTGGCCCACCAGGCTCCAGACTGGAAGACTGTCTTGTCAACTAATAACCAAAGGTTTTATGATATTAATAGTTTTACTAAAAAATAAAACNATACACTTGTCCCACCAGGCTCCAGACTGGAAGACTGTCTTGTCAACTAATAACCAAAGGTTTTATGATATTAATAGTTTAACTAAAAAAATAAAACAAATATACGCATTATTTTGTCTATGCTCTCCACACAGCATTATTGACCGCGTTCTGTGAAAACTTGGCTTTATCCATTTGCGTAAAATGTCCCGGATAAGCCTGTGCAGCCATGAAAGCCGAAAGTGAAACTTAACTTGCGTGGGGATTGTTCATGAAATAATTTCAACCTGGTATGCTTTTCTCCACCTTATGTTTGAAGTTACATGCATTGACTTACTTCTTTACAACAGCCTGGATCAGCTTATCTTGTCGAGAAAAAGTGAGAGTACTGGCCCCATTTTATGACTGATATAATGTTTAAAACGGCATCCCTTTCCAGAGTTTTTTCCTAAACGCTTCAGATCTTTACCTGATTTTTGGTCTGTCAGTCTACTTAATGACTTACAGATCAAGTTCGAATTAAGTTCCGGTCCATTGATTTTTGGCGAAGTAACGGGCCTTGGACTTAGACATTTTCTCTAGGATAACAGTTTTACAGACTTATTTTCCTAAAGACTTGCAGATATTTACCTGATATTTGGTGTGTGTGAGTCTAGATCAAGTTCGAGTTAAGTTCCGGTCCATTAATTTTTTACGAAGGTACAGGACTTTTCGAAAAGGCTTTCAGATATTGACTTTTATTTTTTGTGTGAGAGCCTACATGATTTCAGATAAAGTTTGAGATTTGTTCCGGTCAATTGATTTTTGACAAAGTAATGGGCTTTAGACTTAACAATTGTCTCTTAAATAGTTGCAGTGCGTCTTCAAAGTGCAGTAGGGGGGCATTGAGTTTAACAAACACAGCTCTTTGTTATAAGTATACCGTGTCAAAACAACGTTTTGGTCAGGAATATGTTAAGGTTGGAAAATCCTTAATGTTTGATAAGTTTTCAAAACATTTGAAGGTTGTCGTCACTAACCAGATGACAACACGGGTTCACCAGGGACCAGGACAAAGGGGCTCCACCCTGGTTCCCTGCATTGGAGAAAGCTGGGGCCATGCATGCGGTACCAGGCTCCTGCTTCAGTGCAATGGGGGAACCAGACAGACCTTCCTGCTTAAATCACCGAGTCTAAAATCATGTATGGTGCCATTTCTCGTTACAGTGAGTACTTGGTATTTTTTGTAGTGCCTGCTTGGAACTTTATAATTCTGTATGATTTATTGTGAAATTTTAAAAAATTACTCACCACAAATGTTTATCATGAGGGGACAGCATGCCGAGGTAACACCTGTGTCCCTTGCTCAAAGGTCACTGTTTCATTTAATGTGACAGTGACCTTTGAGCAAGGGACACAGGTGTTGCCTCGGGGGTCTAAAATCATATTTTGGTAATATGCAGCTTATCCATGCTGAAAAGTCATCATTCGTCATGCAATTTTAAAAAAACTTCAATAAACAGTTCACTATGCAGATTCAGTTTCACATGTAAGACCTTGATTTTTATTTAAAAGGACAAGGTCACACTTAGTGCTCAAAGGTGAAATTTGGGTATAATACAGCTTTTCTAGACTCTTAACTTCATTCATCATGCAGTTAAAAAATATAATGTGTTTACCATGAGTGAGACAGTGGGTCACATCTAAGACCTTGCTTACAGTTCAAGGTCACACTTAGAGGTAACAAGACACATGCGAGCACCATACAGCTTGTCTGGACTGTAACTTCATAATTCATCACATTATTTATAAATAACTTGCCACAAATGCTCACCCTATGGAGACTGTGTGTTGGATATAAAACCCATGTCCCTAACTCAATGGGGAAGGTCACACTTAAAGGTCAAAGGTGAAGATTGGGCATAATAAAGTTTGTCCTGGCTATAAGGTCATCATTCATCAATCCATTTAACATAAACTTGCCACAAAAGTTCACTGTATAAAAAAAGCATGTTGCGAGTAAAAAAAAGTGTCTTAGGACTTGCAGGTACAATATTTGCCCTCTTTCCCCTTTTTTTTATCGCAATTCATATTATTTTTAACTAGTTATCTTTTTGTTTTAGATTCTTTTAAAAATTGATTTGGTAAGCATCGTGTTGTTGCATTTTCAGAAAGATGGAATCCGTGATCACGTGTCCTGTATTGATACAGAAGGGCCTGAGTCAGTTGTGGACACTACTATGAGTGGCACACCCGAAACTCCTGCTAAAAGACAAAGACTGACATGAACTTGTGTTGATTAACCTCCCATGTGCCAAATTCTGGTTAAGAATGCGAAGCTGTAGTAATTGTATTTTGCAAATTTTTAATTCACAATATTGGTGTTTTAATGTGAAACAAATATGTCATTTGTTGGAGAAACATCAATCTTAGATCAACTAGATTGAAAAGCAAATGAAAATTCCAATGATGTAGCGTTTCAGTATTAATACCAGTACAGGTAAATTTAATTTTGAAATATGCAAAGTTCAGAGAATGAAAAAGTGAATGATTTGAAAAAATTTAATGAAGTGAAAATGTGAAAACAGAACAGGATTTTGAATGAATTTTTGTAAGTTAATATTTAGAAAACAAAAATTTTACTTTTATATGCCCGTTGAAAACGGGACGTATTATAAGATCACCCTTGGCGGGCAGCGGGAGGGCGGCGTCCAAAACAGTGTCCGCTCTCTAATTCAAATAGTTTTCATCCGATCTTCACCGATATTGGTCAGAAGTTGTATCTAGACAATATCTAGGTCAAGTTCGAATATTGGTCATGCCGGGTCAAAAACAAAATCAAGGGATCACTGAGTGCATTTCAAGGATTTAACATGGTGTCCGCTCTCTAATTAAAGTAGTTTTCAGCCGATCTTCACCAAATTTGGTCAGAAGTTGTGTCTAAATGATATCTAGGTCAATATTAAATATGGGTCATGCCGGGTCCAAAATTAGGTCACGGAGTCACTTAGTGCATTTCAAGGATTTAGCATGGTGTCCGCTCTCTAATTGAAGTAGTTTTCATCTGATCTCACCAAATTTGGTCAGAAGTTGTGTCTAAATGATATCTAGATCAAGATCAAATATGAATCATGTTGTGTCAAAAACTAGGTCACGAGGTCACTTAGTGCATTTCAAGCATTTAGCATGGTGTCCGCTCTCTTATTCAAATAGTTTTCATCCGATCTTCACCAAACTTGGTCAGACGTTGTATCTAGACAATATCTAGGTCAAGTTCAAATATGGGTCATGCCGGGTCAAACAATAGGTCACGAGGTCACTTAGTGCATTTCAAGCATTAAGCATGGTGTCCGCTCTCTATTTGAAGTAGTTTTCATTCGATCTTCAGTTGTAAAATGGTAAAGTTATGTGTTGCTTAATTTTCAAAAATATATCATTTTTTCCAGTCAAATGGTAAAGCTATCAAGTTGTCCAAAACCTTCAAACAGGCATATCTTGTGACAGTTTGGCACACTTGTTTAAAGAATTGTATTTGTTTAAATGGATTTGGATTTGGGGTCCAGTTAGGATATGTTTTTATCTCATTTGAAGACCCCTGAGCACAGAGTGAATTTCTATCTTATATGGAATAATAAGTATAGACACAGATCTATAAATAATATATAGGCCTTTGGTTCGACACGTATACCTGGGTTTGGTTCAGATGGGTAGTTACCGAACTATTATAGAAATCCCTGGAAGAAATGACCTCCCCTTTCAAGTGTACTGTTATAGAAGGTGGGCTGTCCGAACTTGCTGCACTCTTAAAAATAATACATGAACAATCTACGTGACCACATGGAATGCCTTCGACTCTTTACTATACTGTATTATATATTATTGTATAGTATTGAGTTAAAGTAATTCCCTGTGTTTGTGACGAATTATGAAGGTTTCGTAAAACAACAGTTTTGCCATACTTAATTTTCTCTATAAGGCCGGTACTGGTTTAGTTACAATATAAAAACAACATTGTTGTATATGAAGATTATTTATTTACATTACACGAATGTTGTAAATGCGTTTCAACACATAGTAAAATAGAAGAAATTTACAAAGTACTTTTAAATTTTACATATTATATAGAGGTATATTAATAAATTCATGACATACTATTGCAACTGACATATGATGATACAAAAACACCTCCTTAATTGTATATTTTTTAACAATACAGTTCAGGCGTACTATAACTATTGATAACATGCAATACTCAGTACACAAGCTTGGAATACTGCGTACACTAGTGTTTTGTTGTTTAAGACTTCCGACGTACAGTTTTCGCAGCAACAAAATTGGGGAAAATTATAGTAAACATAATTAATAGTATTTGTTACTTATCAAATTTTTCGATCTAGGTTTGAATACCCCTGAAATTAACATACTTCATCATGAACATGTTATTAATCAGTAAAATGGTACTTGAAATCGGGTTTACTTAGTTGTGTTGACGTTTTTTGTTTTTAATCCAATTTTCCTCGATAATAGATTAATTATCATGTCAGGTTAATTATCATGTCTTACCTATTGATAAATAACATTTAAACATAATATGTTGTGACCCCCAATTGTGCTATGAACGTAGTTTGTTAGCTTTAATTTATGCATGTCATTTAAGTTACATTTTTCACATTAATTCGTACGAGTGTATGGGGAATTGCAACAACATGTACACAATATTTTGAATATTAAATATTTAGAACAGTTAATAAGTATGTACCGACACAAACATTGTTTGTTATTTAGTAGTTGCTATTGTTAGTGTGGTATCCAGTGCGACTTCTTATTTAATATAGCAACCGCCGCTAGAAAATGACGATGAATAACATATTAACAGCTCAACATGTTTCAATTTCCATTTACCCCAGGGGTTTCATACTCATGCACAATGTGGTCATGGCATTATAGAGAATGTTGAAAATGATTATCTTAGTCACATGTGTGAGACATATCAAGATATGAAGATCCAAAACTGTTGATTAGTTAGATGGCTGCTTTTCGAATGAACCGCTTTAGTAAGGAACAATATGATACCACAGATTTCCAGTCCATAGGAGGATATAAATGAATACTTGTCTTCCATTTTGACTTTTTATACAAATAACTTAAAAGTTTAATGTTTTAAGAAAAAAAGTAATGATTCATACATTTGTATAGTAGACTTACAATACTTGCTGTTTCCGATATTTAAGCAATGTGATATTAAGATAAGATACAGTTGGGTAAGTAAGAAGCAGGCAGTAGATTGTACAATTGTATATGCGACATAATTGAACGCTCGCCTGAATTATGAAATATTTGTAACAATGATTTGTTTTGCGTCATATTTATGAATGGTAAAAACATTCCTACAAGTCGGTGGAAGATTTTAAAAGTATTCATTATAGATATTAGAAACGTAACGAACCAATTTGCATTAGAATTGTTAAAATACACTAGGTGCTTGTTACAAAAATAATGCATACTTCTCGTGGACACGAACTCGACACATATCTCGTCTTAATACATAATCCGTGTTGTACAGCAGAATGTTGGCATACTATTTGTATTAAAAGGAATAAGCACACGAGATGGATGTTATCAAATTTATATTGGGAAATATGCATATAACCATTTATATTGTTATTCGTGTAAATAGTATGTAGTAAAATTACGATAATGTGACATTAAAAAAAATGTGAACTCGGTGATTAAACGGATAGACTTCTGTAGGGCCTCCACCTGTATGGACACATTCTTCTGCAGACTCGCAGATTCCGGTCATACATTTTCCCTTAGTGCATGGTGGTCCCTGAATTTCTGTAGGATATGTTTAACTGTTTAGTCGGCTTCTCTACAGGGGCACTTTCGAGACGGCACAAGGTTGATTATCTTGGACATGTGATGGTTAAGTCTATTGTGCTCTTAACGCAATTAACATATTATAAAATGAACTCTTTTGGAAGGATTTGTTCATTTTTTTCAGAGACAAAAATAGCATTAAGGCACACAAACTGATTACATATTTCATAATGCATTAACAAAGTAATTACATCGATAAATGTGTAGGAACATGCCACCTTTAAAGACAAAAATTACCTTGAAAATTATAATTTGAAAACTTAATGTTTTATCTTTAGCTAAATGAACACTTATCATGCACGCGATTTATCAAAATAAGATTCATATAATCTGAGACCACATATGGGTTGTTTTAAAAATAAATAACTCGACAAGAATTACAAGGGGGAACGTAAAAACACATGTGCGCCTTGAATCGGGTCAGAAGGAAGCTTACACTGAACCCAGAATGTACGGAAAACACAAATAAAGACCCACACACACGCGTTCGCATGGGCGCACGCTGTCACACAACACACACAAAGTACACGCACATACAATCACAAACGCACGCAAGTACGCTCGAAGATCGCACACACAATCACACGCATGCACGCACGCTCACACCAACTCAATTCCCGATCGCAGTAATGCATATAAAAAAGAAACTGTACTACATTAGGAAAAACACCAGTGAACATAAACATGATAGCGAAGATATCTATACATAATATTTACATATCTAAAACTTTAAAGCAGAAATATTCCGATTTAAAAATATGTGATACAGTTTACAAAAAAAATATGCCTTCTTGTTAGCGACTATCATAATTTTTATGTGTTTTAACATTGAACGAGGGGTTCGACAAGGGTGTCCACTTTCATCATCGCTATTTATTATATGCATCGAGTATCTACCACATCACATACAATCAAATAAACATATAAATGGCATATCGATAGAACCTGACGAAAAAATCAAACAGTCCCTTATGCTGACAATGCAACTTATTTTTTAAATGACAATTACGACTCTTTCCATAACCTAATAGAGTCGCTAACCCTTTTCGGAATAACATCGGGTCTTAAACTAAACAAAAGTAAATGTACTGTGCTACGAGTAGGTAAATTAAAACAAAGTAATGTCCATCATAAAACAGAAATAATATGTAATTGAACAGCCACCACGTTAGGAATTACATTTACAAATAATGAAAATGACACAGTTCTAAAAACATACTACCTAAATAACAGAATTTTAAAAACTGATTAAAATCATGGCACCACCGTAAACTTACACTAATCGGAAAAAAACACAGTTTTGAAAACGTTTGCACTTCCTAAATCAATGTATGTATTAACAGTTCTCCCAAATCCACCAAATGATATTATTAACGATATCAATTCAACAATATTTAATTTCTTATGGGACGATAAACCTGACAAAATTAAACGAACCCAGTTAATTCAATCCGTAGAAAATGGAGGTATCCAATTAACGGACATTGACTCATTCTTGAATGCAATCAAATGCAGCTGGGTTAAAAAAAAATACCTAGATAGTACCAATACGAGTAAATGGCAACTATTCTACCAGATTGTTTTTGTTAATATGGTGATTCCTTACTTTTTGAATGTAACATCAGCAATTATATCTTACATGAAATTGCAAACGAAAACATTTTTCTATCTAATTTTCTATCAGCATGGAGTAATGTTACTAATAACCTAGAAACCCAAACCAACAGTAAAATTATTTTATGGAACAATAAAGAACATACTTGCAAGACACAAGAAAACCAACAAAATATTTTACACACTACAAATTAAAAACCCTATAGAAAACTCCAAAACCCAAAATAAATGGCAAGTATTTATCATGCCATATAAAGCAACTATTGAGAGCACACTGAGAAATTTTCAATATAAATACGTCCATAGAATTATAGCTTCAAATAAATATCTCTTTAAATGCAAATTATCTAACTTAATTTATGTGACTTCTGCGGTGAAAACATCGAAACTAAAGAACATCTATTTTGGGAGTGCAAACACATCCAGCCTATTTGGAAGTAGTTAGCATCCTTTCTTGAACAACAACAGCTAAACGTAAAACTATCCTTCTTAAGTGTTAGTTTCGGAATTAACTCATTTAAATCAATACATGGTAATAATATTGTGAATTGTATTCTTATATCGATGAAATATTTTATCTTTAGCATGAAGCACATAAAACAAATACCAAATTTTGATTGTTTTATCCATAGTCTTAAACTTAAAATCCAGATTGAGAACGAATAGCGCTCAGTAATGACACATTGCAAATCTTTGAACTGAGAATGGCTGACGCAGTTGTGTTTTTTCAAAGCGCAGAAATAAAAACGATTTATAATGATACTACGCGGTATTTGTGCAATATTTACGGATCAAAAGTATAGTAAACGGACTAACTAATGTAATTTGCTCTGCACAATATGTAAGTGTACAGTAAAAAAGTGTAAACCAG
>VMBQ01000452.1:0-18919 GCA_007657795.1 Dreissena rostriformis
TTTTCCAATATAAAATATCTAGGCCCACGGTTTTTATATTTTCAACTGCTCTTCAATTACTGTCTGCTGCTTGCGCAAAGTTTCACAGTTTTCTTACCTAAACCTGTTGGTCATTGAAAGAAAAGCATTCGGCTGCAACGCTTTTTGGAAGAACTATAGCCCCTAGTCTGTTGTTTCCTTTATATAATATATTGCCACAACAAGTTCGTGTTTTTACTTCAGGATATATTTTGCTCAAACTTTCAAAGTTGAATCACCTTAATATGTAGAGATGATCGTACATAAAGGAAAAGGCATTTTGTAAAGATGTTTAAAAATCCATCAATAAATTGTACAGTTATAGGAAAGACAATTATGCTTTAAGTGAGACCTTCACTTTAAAAGAAGGTTTGCGGGTTGTACATGCGACACGTCTTCATTAAGTGCTAATATGTTTGCGAAGTCATTTTAAAATCCGTCAATAAATGACAAAGTTAATAAAATAAAATAGCCAAATCAGGACGTTTTATGGTCGCATTTGACTTTTTACCTCTAAAATTGACCTTAGCCTTTGAGATAGGGAGATGGTTGTTACACGCGACATGTCGTCCTGTGAAGGTAGCATTTGTGGCAAATAATTTCAAACTATAATAATATAATTCAAAGTTATGGCTGATACATAAACAGTCAAGCAGTTTTATGTCGAAATTGTATGTTTCCTCTTGAAGTAAGACATTGACCTTTGAGATAGGGGAAAGGTAGTACACGCGACACGTCATCATATGGTGGTTTACATTTGTGTCAATTTATTTTTAAATTTGATCTTCAAATTGTGGCCTGTCTTGATCTTTTATGTATGGAGACGCATGTTACACACGAACCGTTTTCTTATGGTAGTTTTCATTTGTGCAAGGTTATTTTGCCATCAATATGCGGCAAAGTAATTGCTGAGACACTAAACCCCGCACAGACAAACAGACGGACAGGCGTTCAGATAGACATTTGGGCTGCTATATATCGCCTTGTATGGAGGGGGCTACACATTTCAAATAGTGCGACTTGCTATGGCGACATAATGCTGTATTTGATCAGGTCATTTTTATAATTAATATAATAAAACTTATCGCGATTCACAGACTATAGCAAGAATATATGTCGTGGTCAAAGTAACACATCCATTTAATACTCAAGTTGTCTCAGTTTTATGACTGCATAATGGGGAATATTCCGCAGACAAATGTGGCTGTTGCTACCAAGTGATTTTTGCAATAAAAATGACTTTTATCTAAAAACTAAATTAATAAAATCAGAATATTTACTTACTTGCATACAGACACTTGTTGTTGTGCAGTCATTTTGTACATTTCAGCTTTCATTAGAACGTGAGTGCTTGTCATCTTCCCCACTTTATGGTTTTCAGAGCATTCGGTGCATAACAATTCGTTATCGCACTGCTGACATACGTTTCGTGCTTCTTTTTTTAGATTCTTTGCACAACATGGGTCACATAATTTAGTTTCTTTCTTTGAAGTCTCAACGAGGTTTTGAGAACTTATAAGAACGTGAGTGCGAGTCATCTTCCCCACTTTATGGTTTTCAGAGCATTCGGTGCATAGAAATTCGTTGCCGCACTTCTGACATACGTTTTGCGCTTCATTTTTGACATTTTTGGCACCGCAAGGGTCACAAAATTTGGTTTCTTTCTTTTTAGTCTCGAAATACTTTTCAGCATTAACAAGATTGTGAGTGCTAGTTATTTTCTCCACTTTATGGTTTTTAGAGCAATCAGCGCACATATACTCGATGTCGCACTCCAGACATACGTTTCGTGCTTCTTTTTTTACATTCTTTGCATCACACGGGGTACAGCACTGAGTTAATTGCTCCGTTGTTTCCTTTTTCTTTTCATTTTCTTTCTCCAAATCCTCTTCAAAGGTTGACGATTTCGAAATGTCATCAAATGTGTGTGGTTCACAGGTTTCTGATTTACTTTTTAAGACGTCTTCTTCCATTGTTCACAAGTCTTTGTTCTAAAACAAAACCATGCATGTTTCTTTTAATAATTTAGTTATAGTTTAAAAAACTGAATACGGAAAGGGTTCGAATGGAATTGTTATAGATGAATTTACATTCTGAAAGGCTTACAATGGTTCTTTATAAATAGCGGAGAATGTTGATGCCAATTCTAATGAATAATACAACATCTATATCTGTTTGATTTCTGTTAGATTTAATAAAAGTATATCTCTTGATAGAGTTTAGAGTTTATTCAACACACATAAGGCGTTTAGCCCATGAGTAAACACTTATTACAACACAATATATTCACAAATGGTCAATGGCGTACATAATTTTTAACAGAACGGAGATCAAAATCTTTATATTACACATTTGTATAAACGTTATCTTATTTTGTATTTTTATTTAATGTAGATAAATAAATAAAAGTACTTGGGGAGAAACTATTGATAATATAAGTCAGCTCTCAATTTAAAAGCTTTAAAAACATAAATGGATAGATTTCGTACACTTTTTGCATTGTCAGTCTGTAAGAGTTCAATATACTTGATCATGTTTGTATTTTCCAATAGTATTTATTTATGTTCTTCTTACGTAGATTAATAAATATTGGGCATTCAAGTAAAAAATGACATTTGTCCCCAAGAACGTTACAGTGTTTGCAATTTATGTTTTGAAAAGGTATCTTTTCAGGCGTGTGCCATCTACCTGCTTCCACTTCAAGTCTAAGGGCAGATCCTCTAAAACGAGTTAACGCAATTCTAAATTTTGAGACATTTACTACATTTAAATATGGTTGGAACTTAAAGCTACTGTAAAGGCTATAATTTCTTCATATGATCGTGTTTTCCATTTCGCTTGACCAGGTTTGCAGAAACATATCAGAAATTCGTTGTTTAGCTATGGATAAAAATATATGAATATCTCCTACCCCTTAAAAAAACATACTTCACTAAAACGTAAGCTGTCTAATAAATCATTGAGAGATGTAACCCAAGACTTGTTTCTGGGTATATATCACGATCATGCAATAACATATCATAAACGATTTTTATGTACTTGACATCATCGGATTGTAATATTTTAAACCAGTACTTTAAAACACAAATGATACGTTTATTTATTAACGGCACACGTGCCAGTTCTCCATAAACGAAATTATTTTGTGTTTGCAACCTCACACCTAACACTCGTTTACAGTATCGTATATGTATTGTTTCAGTCTGAACACTATTATTTGACCCCCATACTGCACAACCATAGCTTAGAATAGATTCAATAAGTTTATTAAAAAAGATCAAGTCTATTATTAACTGATATATCTGGGTATTTGACTAAATGATATTTCAGCTTGTATATTGCTTTAAGAGCCTGTCCTGAGAGTGCGTCAAACGTTAATGAAAATAATACCCCAGTATGTAAAACTATTCAATATTTCTACAATGTGTCCTTTGTAATAAAAAAATCAATTTCGTCTATTCTGTCCGCCTTTTTTAAAAATCAATATTTTTTGTTTTATTCACATTAACGCATAGCTACCATTTAGTACAATACTGCTATAATAAATCTAATCCATTTTGCAGTCCAGCTTCCGATTCCGAAAATAATTCAATATCATAAGCATATAACAATAAAAACACATTTAACATACCAAGATTAACTCCTTCAAACTTATTAAGCATAAAATGTTCTTCAATATCATTGATATACATAGAGAACAAAAATGGCGTTGAAGATTCACATTGTCTACTCCCAAATAGCATGTAAACGAATCATGACTGATTTCATTATCAAATTTTATTTTCGATTTTACAACATTGTACATCGATCTTTCTTTATTCAATATTTTACCACGTACCCCTGATTTTAACAATTTATACCATATGATATCTCTAACTATAAAGTCAAATGCCTTCGTAAAATCGACAAATACTGTATACAGTTTTTTTGTTTTTGTTTTAATTCAAAATATGGATAATAATACCCTGCAATACACAAATATTGTCAACAGTTCCCATACCTTTTCGGTATTCGGCTTGAGCTTTTATGTACACATTGTATTTGTCACACCATATGTAATAAATAGTAGACTCAGTAAAGTCCATGAATAGGCTTCAACATATGAATTATTAAGCAATTATGTATTATATAAATATAAATAAACATATGCATGTAAGTGTCGGTGCACTTTTAGACAGTTTTGATTATTACTTCACCTTCTTTCACCCTGGAAATGTAATCTTCTATGTGGACACATATTAATGTAAGCACCGCCTGAATGAAAAAGGAAAAGGGAGAGGCAAATGCTAAGTAGTTTAGATCTGATTAAAGAGGTGTCAGACAGAGATTCTAAATCCAATCATCTGTATTAATTATATACATAGAATCCTCATCAAAATACATACAATCTCAGGAACATATAAATTTGTCATAATTCGCGGATGATGCACTATAGTATTTAATAATCTTAGCTCCTTTAATAATTTAAACGAATTAATTTTCATGTTCCGATATTTATCGGGTCTTAAGTTGAACAAATGTAAACTAAAATAGGTTTTTATTGGCAGACCATATTTCGTCTCGAGAAAGAAAAGAAATTCCATTTGACATCAAATGAAGCCTCGACGTTGGCGCTACATTCTTAATCGCTGAAAATGAAACAATCTTTTAACATATATTAACGACAGGAATTAACAAACTGTCTAATGCTAATAAACCTTAATCGGTAAAACCATTATATTGAAAACGTGTGCATTACCCTAATAAAGCGTACTTGCCGTTCTCACAAGCTAAGATAACAAAATCATTGATGACATAAAACCGGAAAATGTTGACGTCCTATGGGATTTTAAACACGACAAAATAACACGAATTCAAGTAATATAACCTTGACAGCCTGGGTATGCAAAGGACTTACATATGATCGGTCATTTATAAAAATTAAAATGAAATGCAGTTGACTCTCACGTTTGTTAAATACCGCAAGTCATAGTAAATTGAAACTGTTTTGTCAGAAAATACTGATAAAAATTGCGACCCTTTTATTTTTTTATGTAAATTTAAAAGTAAGAAAAAAAAGCTTGATATATCACACAAAAAATCTAATGTACTCCCATTATTCGGTCAAGTCAAGTTATAAGGAAACAACAATAGTGAAACAATTTTAAGGAATTATACAAATTTAACTACATGCACACATATCTTTTTTGTGACGATTGGTTGGACGAAAGCATAACGTTTGTCGATAAATAATTTGATTACCGAATGATAATTTGATTCTTTCAAAAATATTATTTGTCTTAAAAAAGGTATACAATTATGTCTTATATATAGAAACACAACTCACACGTGGTCAATTATTACCGATTTTTCGCAAAACATAACAACAAAATAAACACACACAAAAACTATTATAAACAATACAAATGAAAATTATTGACTTCAAACTGACATGGCTCACAATGGTGAAAAACCCTCGAAAATTGTCATATAATATCGTCAACACCCTCATCATCAAAACCGTCATAGTTAACGTACGCATAATGAGCAGCATTTCTCTCTTCGCTATATTACAGAATCACATTGATCGATCAATAGCTATTTGCTCTGAGGATGAAAAATATCAGGAATACCCATGTGTGGTTACTGAATCATTGCTTTTAAACCTGAGATTATTACTCTCATGGTGATTATTTATGCAGCGTTTATTGTATGCTGATAATGGTAAAAACATGATGACGGTAGATATGAATATGACGATAAAAACTTTATGACGACGGATATAATAGAGGTGATATTATAATTTTGAATGATTATAATGATGATAATGAGTGGTACTTTCGTTTCGTTGGTGTTGCTGTTGTTAGTTACGGTGGTAATGTTCTTCGGCTGGTGTGAAGGAAGAAGATGAGGATTTTGGACAAAACTGGAAGATATTGAGGGGAAGGAATATGTACCATTGTAATCCTCTGTTATGTTATGATCACAAACATCGAACACACTTCCAGGTATACAATAGCAAAATTTGTTTGACATCAAAATGCATTTTAACGACAATGTACTTTGGAGTTGAACACGAATGTTGGGTTGACAGCGACGTGTGGTGTAATAGGGATTCATTCACTTTTTTAATCATAGAAACATAAATAACATAATCAGTTCTGATTTGAACAACACATTTGAGATCAGATGAATTTGAAATTGGAATGAAAGTCATCATATATACACTTTTTAGAAAAGAGAACAGTTGGCTCTTGTTGTCATTTAATGTAATATCATAATTCGATATAATTATGAGCAATATTTGAAATTAAAGCATGTACAAAGTGTACTAAGATTATGAAAACTAAACCGCCATTGCATTATTTAAGAATAATAAACTTATTTGACTTATACGCTGAATTTATTGTGTGAACAAGCTTTTTTTACAATTAACGTGTACATAATAAACATATTTGAATACTAAACCATGTAGTTATTTGACCGGGCCCTTTTGCCGTAAATAAATTGCTAAATTTCATTGTATAGCTTATTTCAATTACTTTTTTAATGTAAATGATAAAGCTATTTAGAACAAATACACAATTATATGGCCTGTAAGATAAAAGGTTATCTACCGTGCGATTCCATAGCAATCAGTAGATTTGTCTAATTTGTTTTCTAATTGTTTTTCGCATATATGTCCCACAACTCAATTTGATCTATTCAGGTATTTTGAGCGATAGATTCGATGTCAATTTCCGTGTAAATTGTAAAATACAGCATTATTAACGGAATATACCTAGTTGTCACGATAACATGGCAACAGTTAGATGCGAGATAAGACTTGCCGATATCCGCTTTAATACATAAACTTCGTCATAAACTTCCTGATTATCAGAAAAGCGAAAAAAAGGATACTTAACCGTTTGCATATATTCTACAAGGCTTCAAGTTACGCCACACAATTCTGTTAGAAGAAGATGCACGAAACGGAAGACAATTTGATAATCAACCGGCAATATCTAACGTGTTTAGTAAATATTGCCGATGTAATTGTGTTACATAAGAGTATTATGTTGTGAGCATACATAGGTCAACAAGGTACATTTGTAATATTATCCCTTAATAAAATGATGTGTATATGTAACAGTATACTTTGTTGAACAATGTGTATTTAAGTTGTTAATATTTCGATAATTAGATATAAATATAGCTCTTTCAAACGTTCAGTACATACTACAAACAATTAAAGGTACAGCAAGATAAACGCGGTACAAAACACATCATAATACATTCAATGGATGCTTCAAAGGTATTGGCTATCGAACCTGATAGGAGTGATAGATTTTACGCTTAAATATTTAATTAATAATTAGTTATTTGATGATTAAAGCTCGATGCATGTGTACATATTTGGTCTTTGTATGTAATACAATATAATTTATTTGATCTTAGTTCTGTTTATAATTTGCATTAAATAATTAAAATAAAAACTCATCTGCGAGTTTATTACAAACAATAGCCTTTCTTTAATCTACTGGAATTGATGTAGGTCTAGCACATATACCTGTCTCAATATTTAATCTATGTGATGACATACGAATTTTTTATAAACGTAATCGGAACGTTTTTACAAGATACATATTAAGGTAAGATTGAAATAGAAAAAACAGCGCTATGTTTATAAAAATGTGTCCTAGTTGAAATTTGAAGTTTTTCATTCCATTTCTGAACAAACGTGTCGCTCAATCTTTGCCTTACGACTGCTATGAACAAATTTGCATTTCAACATCTTGCAAAAGCAATGCATCATGAAATCCAAAATTATTAAGTAGATCTATTAATAATGTGGACCAATTGTTCTTGTGTGGATACTCAATACTATCATTTAACATAGTCACACTCTTTTGTTAAATGTATTATCCACTGTTTTTAAAAGTTTAATCCAGTATTTAATTACGTTAATGCCTCTCCTGTTTGTATAGTTTGCACGTCCAAGTTTACCATATACTTAATCGTTTTGAGCGCATCTTTTGACGCAAAGTATTGCTTACAATATTGAAAATAGACCCTTTCAATTGGAAAGCCTTTGACAAAAGTCCAAGCTTCGTTTTCTTATTAAAGATTTGGAGTTATGAGTTTGTAAACAAGAATAAAGTTTATGACTCACTGAAATGTCTGTAGATTTGTACATTCATTTTGTCAGCTTTAATATACCTTTAAGAACTTGTCCAGCAAGAGTGTTTTCTGCATCACTCAATGAACCACCAGTTGTGAATTCAATGCCAAGATAACTGACCACTATATATAGTGTTATTATCATAGTAAAATATATGTGTAATTGGTCGACCGCCTTTACAAAAACTCATAATTGCAGACTTTTAAGTGTAAATCAAAAGTTTCCGTTTGTAACAGAAATCGTACAATCGGGCTAATCCGTTTTGCAATTCTTCAGCAGTATTAGAAAACATTATTATTTCATCCATCAGCTTATAGTAAGAAAAACGTTTGAAAAGAGTTACCAATGGTGCCTTTCAAGTAGAATCCGAATCATTAAGATACAGCGAAAACAAAAATGGCGACAAACATTCACCCTACCTTACACGAAACATACATCTCAAGCTGTTGTTAAACTTTTTTGCCTGTTTAACTTTGGATTTGATTATAGTTGTAATAAAGCCTTGTTGGAGGACCGCCATTGAGTAAGACTTTGTATTGCTGTTTCAACTAGTCAATCATAGCTTTACCACATGCAGGGTGGTTTCAGAGCAATGCTATATGATTTGTGTTACAGGGTACTGCGTGACCGATATCGCAACGTTCTTAAGCAGTTATTAGCTGGTGAATAATCAAGGGCACACACTTTAAACTAAAAGGAATGGATCTTATTAAAGTGAACGAAGATTTGTCAGCACCTTAATAGCAAATTATCACCACACTTTAAAAGTCAATTTTTTGTACGGAAACAATAGGGAACAAAACAAATATTAATCGGCGTAACATCATATTATAAGATGACAATGTTTTTTATTGTTAATCACTTGTACAAATAATTATGGCGCGGACAATACACTGAACGAAACAAGCAAACCAAATACAGATACTATATTCAAATGAAATTGACCCAAGTGACAAATTACATATCTTTTTGCAACAGCAACAACAATGTGAATTATAAAATAAGATATTCCAGTAAATGAACTTACATCTAAATATCTACTCTCTTTCAACCATCTTCCCAATACAAATAACCCTGCGTCTATCATTTCCTTAACTCATGTTCGCATACGTGTTAACTCTACGATATCAATTATTGCATACACACGACTTTTTCCAAATAGCCAATATCCAATAATATCGTATAATCACGACTTCTATTTTTAAAAGTGAATTCATGCTAATGAAGACGAATACTATGTCAAGAATGTTATTAACGCAATCGTTTGCCATGTTAAGGAAGTATACAATGAATGTTTGAGTATGTTACAATATACAGATTTTATCAAATGCAATCAAGACAGAGGTATTCTTACTAAACTAGGTAAACATGTTTCGCGATATTCGCGCATTGAAAATACTCAGTTACAATAAAAAAAAATCAACGCCTGCAAAATTTACAAATCGGGATAAGCGAAACTCAATTTCCTGCAAACAAACCGACTTGTGTTTATGTTTTAAAATCGTAATATAATTTATATTTCGCTTCTCATGTACCCTTAGGGCTGTCAGTTTTTTATTGGATGTCATTTCTGGTCTTATCCAGCCTGAAGTATCCAATACCCTGCGTTTGATAACACTCGAGGTGAAGATAGACACTTATCATCAGTCAAACAATTGATATCTAGGTCAAAACACAATCCACAGTAGCTTACACAATATAATCACGTAGCTGATCCCAGGAACGAAAGTTTGTTTAAAACTTAAAAAGAAATATGAAAACTTAGATTTCAGAACTGTTCTAAGGCTTACGAGCATTTCGTACTGCTTCTATGTTGGATTCAGTTATTGTCCGGACAAACGGAAAAAAAATATAATGTCCGTTTAGAAGCTTTGCTAAAGAGATTGCAACATGAGGGTCTTACACTCAACTTGGATTAATGTCAGTTCAATGTACCAAACATTGACTTCATGGGACTGAAATTATCTTAAACTGGAGTTGAAATAACTGAATCTTGGACTTGTGAACTTCAGTGCTCGTTTCATTCCGAACATAGCTACTGTTGCGGAACCACTTAAGAAGTTAACAAGAAAAATGAACCATTTGTCTGGGGAACAGAACAGTCGGAAGCATTCAATAAACTTATAGATATCTTGTCTGGAGCTAGTAGTTTGGGATACTTCGATAGGAACATAAAAACATAAGTGATCTGTGATGCTGGTCCAGTTTGATTGGGTTGTGTTCTAGAACAAGAAGATGAACTTGGAGAATCACATGTCATTATGTATGCGAGCAGAGAACTGAACAGAATTGAGCGTAAATACTCGCAAACAGATAAGGAAGCTCTTTCTATTGTATGGGCATGCGAACGACTACATATGTACTTGGACAACATTGCAAGTGAAGCGACACCCGTTGTTTTGTCTACAGGGGAAATTGAGAACGTTTCTCAAAGTGATCCAGAACTGAAACAAGTACGCGAAATTCTAGTGTCTGGTCGATGGCATGTACTCACTAATAAACATTATCTGCCCATCCGCCATGAATTTTCTTCGCCAGGTTTTCTAGTGTTACTTGGAACGAGAATAGTGGTACCAACAGAGGTACGAAGTCGTATTTTGGAACTAGGCCATTAAGGACATCCGAGAATGGTTGTTATGAAACAAAGATTGAGACCGAAAGTATGGTCGCCTGGAATGGACAAAGACATTGAAAACTTTTGTAAAGTGTGCTATGTTTTTCAGCTTGTTTCTCCGAGTGGGAAACCGCAGCCCATGATTAGAAGAGAAATGCAAACAAAGCCGTGGGAGCACCTATGTGCTGATTTTCTAGGACCTCTTCCGTCATGAGAAAACTTATATGTAGTTGTTGACTACTATTCCAGGTGGAAGGAAATATGCATTATCAAAACAGGGATTTCGGAGAAAGTAATTCAGTGTCTGAAAAGCATCTTTGCGGTACACGGACTACCGTTATCCATGCAAACGGATAACGCCCAGTATTTCAATAGTGCTGAGTTCAATAACTTTTTTAACAATTTGAATATTGAACATAGAAACACAACACCGTTATGGCCGCAAGCCAATGGGTAAGAAGAAGTGCAGACCAAGGTATTTTGAAGCGCATTCGAATTTCTCATGCTGAGAAAAGCAACTGGAAAGAAGATCATTAAACATATCTGATGATGTACGGCTCAACACCACATTCTTCAACAGGCGTTTCTCCAGTTGAACTATTGTTTAAAAGGAAAATGCGAACCAAATTACCGGAGATCTACGATTATTCACCCAACGAGTATGAAGTAAGAGATCGCGACTACGAGCGAAAGGGGAAAGGAAAGTTGTATGGTGATCAACGCCAGGCACGAGATTCAGAGATCAAGAACGGTGTGTTAGTGAAACAGAAGAAGAAAAATAAATTATCTATAGTGTTTAATCCAAAACGAGTGTTAGTGGTTGAAAAAAGGGGAAAAGGTGTTGTTCTTGAATCTGATGGGGACAGATATTCACGAAATGAGTCTCATGTTAAGAAATTTAATCAGTCTGAATCTGGCGGGCCCAAGTTTAGTGAAAATCCTGAGTTTAGTGAAAATTCTCAGTTTAGTGAAAATTCTCGGTTTAGTAAAAATTCTCAGTTAAGTGAAAATTATCAGTTAAGTGTAAATTCTCAGATTAGTGAAAATAGTCAGCTTGGTGGGAGTCCAGAGTGGGATTCTGATGTTCCAGAAACTGCAGGTGGTCCAGAGGAGAGAGGATTTCCAGAGAGCTTACCAACTCCTAGGCAGGCGACAAAACCACCTGATCCTGTGGTCAGGCCGAGACGCGAGATAAAACTTCCATCAAGATTCACAGATTTTGTCATGTATTAAATAAGCAATATCATGAATGTTATATAGACTGTCATTTTGTATAAATGATTTAATCAATCAGTATTATAACTGTTTATTATATATTAAAACGTTATGTGGTATTAACTTGTGTACAGACAGACACACAGCATAGCATGTATTTTGTTTTAAAGTAGATAAGTTGGCTTAACTGTGTGCCATATCCAAGTATTAATTATATGTGTATTCAAATATGGCTAGTTAATTGTTGATATTGCATGGACCTGAATATTATGCATATTCCACACATTCATGTGTAAATTTAGTTAATTGTGAACATTTGTGAATATTGTCAGTTTTTACTATGATTTAGTAGAAGACAATGTGTTATAGCGAGTAAGTGGTATTTCTTAAGATACAAGTTAAAAAATGTATGGTTTCAATAAGAACAAACGTTAATTTATCAATACTATGTTGATGTACATATGTTTTAAATGTTGCAATGTTAAATTGAAGGATTTCCAAATCATATTACATGAATGAAAAAAACAAAAGATGTGTTTGTCAGAAACACAATGCCCCCTAATGCGCCGCTTTGATTTTTGTTTGACCATTGACCTTGAAGGATGACCTTGACCTTGACCTTTCACCACTTAAAATGTGCAGCTCCATGAGATACACATGCATGCCAAATATGAAGTTGCTTTAATATTGCAACAGTTATGACAAAACTTCAATATTGGCTAACGTTTTGGACAGACAGAAAGAATGACAGACAGACAGACAGACAGGCCAAAAACAATATACCCCCTTTTTTTAAAAGGGGGCATACTTTTCTTCGGAAGTTTTATTATTTTAAATTTAAATGTACAGACTATCAATGGGAACTTAATATTGTGTTGAAACATTAAGATTACAATTTCAAACAAGATGTGTTTGTGAAACACTATGTCCCCTTTTGCGATTTTGACCCATATATTTGACCTTTGACCTTGAAGGATGACCATGACCTTGACCTTACACCACTCAAAATGAGATACACATGCATGCTAAATATCAAGTTCCTATCTTCAATATTGCAAACGTTATGGCCAATGTTAAAGTTTGTGCAAACAAACAAAAAAACAAACAAACAAACCAACCAAAAGACAGGGCAAAAACAATATGTCCCCCAGTATAGACTACTGGACATAAAAATACTATTTTTAAAATAGTCTGTGTAAGTTTACATAGATTTGTGAAGTTTATAATTCACTTGTGTAGGAAATGTAGTATCGTATCATGTGCATCCCCTGATATGAACATGTAAAGAGGGCGCTTATTAATACATGGAAACCTTCAATGGTGTCTCGTTGTTATTTGGTAGTCATTATAAAATAAGTAATCGGCCTCGAGCCGGGTACGACACTACATAGACTCTTACCAACAAAAAGTTAACTCTATTTTCGTGAAAAATTGTTCACTTTGCGCTTGCGCTGTTTTACTCGCCTAAGGTGTGTTTATGTAATTCAAAATTACACAGCGCCCGACGTTTCATTATATATCGTATCCGATTCACGGAATTTCTGACGTCTTTTGAATTAAAGTTGCTGTTTCCAGCTATTTAGTTACTAAAATAATTTCAATTAAGGTATAGCCGTGTGTTGT
Source organism: Dreissena rostriformis (assembly GCA_007657795.1). NCBI lineage: Eukaryota > Metazoa > Mollusca > Bivalvia > Myida > Dreissenidae > Dreissena > Dreissena rostriformis. The sequence continues at coordinate 13,611 of VMBQ01000452.1, forward strand.
GGACGGAGGCCTGAGTACCAGGAGGAAACCCCACCTGTCCGGTTTGCAGAACACCAATCAAACTCACAACTTCGCATGACAAGCTTCCAAGAATGGCTATTGAGCCCGGATCGCCTAGGTAAGAAGCGCGTGTTTCACAACCACTGCGCATGCGCTGTTTAAACCAGATACCTATGAACATTAATATCGATACAATTTTATTTTCAAGATTGAGAACAGCACCAAACTATCTGTATTTCAAATGAAACTCAAGTGCGTCAAACCACAATTATTAAATTATCAATTATGATAAAATGCATCAACAATCCAATGCTGTCAACTCCGTTAAAGTTCACAGTTCTCGTGTGAACTTCTTTGTCCTCGAGACGTCCGTTGGAAATCATAGGCAGACCATACTGCTTTATTAGATTCGATGTAAGTAGATTACACAGTATTCTTTAATTACATTTTTGTATAGTTATGCTATAATGTAAACGATGACTTGGATTTATTAAATGATATGGTGATTTGTAATGTGCTTTATATTATTTGGCTGCTTTGAAAGTGAACGCTGCCGTGTCTCCGAAAAAAGAAATGTCAAAAAATGCATACATACATACATGTATGTATGTGTGTATGTATGTGTGTATGTATGTATGTATGTATGTATGTATGTATGTATGTATGTATGCTCGAAGTGTGTTGCTTGAAGGGGTGCGTACTCCATCTATATATAATCGTTTTATTTAAATTACAGAAAGGAGTATTATTCCTCAGATTTTGTGATGGGGATTTCATTTGTGTATTATTATTGGGTATGTTTACTATTACAATGTTCATTATGTTGTGTGATCAAGTAAAATAAATCGTCTACAACAACTTAGCCATAGAGAGAAAAAAAAAGACAACCTCTAATATTATAATCGGGCTTCAAAACGCGAAGCCACCCATATCGGTTCATCGATCAATATACGGTTTCTATACACTTAATTAAAGACTAGATTTAATCATTGTACTTTCCTTAATTAGGTGAAATAAAATGTTTGAAAATTACACTTATCAACACTGGTATCAAAAGTTATGTGGATCTGTTCATAAAAGAGCAGATCATCACCCAAATCTAGCGCTTTAAAGAAATATAATTAACGATACTGAAAAAGACAGTAAGTTAATTCCATAGAGATATTAGTTTCTATTTACTTTTATTATGTAATATTACTCCAATTACTCAGTCGAAGATATTAATCTTTCCTACAGTAATACATAAGACGCGTATATTAGATTATCAATTTTCAATTAAGTGGCGTGGCACGTTAAGATACGCATAACGTACGTAGTACTTTTTAGCAAGAAAACAACATGAATAGATTAATTTATATTTGTAAACTATGACAAGATCGTGCCTGATACCTAGTAGAGATATTACAATCATGTTGACACAGAGTAGAATGCAAAAAACTCCCTCTGGAAAAATGCACAACTTTGGGGGATTTAGACGCGGTTTCTTAATCCTTTTGCTGAACACTCATCTAAAATGATTTCTATGTTATAAGACAAACAATCTAGATATCAGGGAAAGTAAACTTTAGATATGTTCTAAACATGTGCAAACGGATTAATTCCGTCAACCTTGGGATTAAAGTTCGGTATAAATTATAACATAGACGAGTAGAATTAATTTTAATTTAATTTAAGATGTAGATAACTTATGATAATGTTGGATATTTTTGAACACCATAAATATAATTAGATTTACATGCTATGGAACATTTATTGTATTAATAAAGGATGTACACAATTTGGGTTTTTATATAGACAATCCCAGAAATCGATACCTCCTGTATTACCGCCCCTGAATACTCGCGCGCGCCTCCAAAACGGTACTGAAGAACAATACAGGGACCTTTATTTTTGTATATGTCTCTGAACAATAAAAGGAAGCGAAGCGATTTAATCTAATATATTTGAAGATTTAAATAGTTTCTGTTACCGATATGATCATAACATTAAAGTTCGAATGTGTTTAATAAATATATTTAGCAGTTATTTGATGATTAATAGAAACAAGATTCGTCTGCATTTTTTAAGAGTCATAAAACGCGGCACGAATTAGGCCTTCAAGGCTTGATTGTCATTTTAAATGTTATCAGAAGGTGACGTATGGTATCTTATCGTCATAGCGGTATCTGCACATGTGCAGATATGTGGTGTCAGAGACATACCAATTAACACTTTTTAATCCACCCTTGGGACATGGGACATTGCCTCTCACTGAGGGAAAGCTTTCGTGCCTCTATCCCAGATATTTATTTCAAGACCATTACTTTGCTCAGGTTCCTGCTTTTCTTAAATTCACATTCCGTAATTAACGAAGAAAAACATTACTTATTGTGTTCGTGTTTTATTTTTTTTATCGTAAATTCAGACTTTATTACGAAAATTTGATAAAGTCTTTTATAAGTTAAGGTAATGAAGAAAACATTATTGGAGCTATTTCATTTTATTTACGGCTCCATATTTTTTTCCGGTTGAACATTTTAATCGTAAAATAAGATTAACTAACGAAACTTTAGCAAATAATTAAATCCCTTTAATTAACGTTATTTAAATAATAATATAAAAATTAATTAAAGGCAAAAGATGATATGCACTTTTCAATAAACAAAGTCTGCCATGCCCTGACATCTTACATAGTATTGCTAATGAATAACTCCGTTACTTGTTCATTTAAAATTCATTTCCTGCAAGTGATTTTTGTGTTAGTTTGAGACCGATTTTAAGGCTGTTTGTTAAACTAAAAACTTCAGTTTTAGACTAAACCGGGAGGCGGAAAACGACAACGAGCGAGGCATGGTATGGTATTGCGCAAGGGGGGGTTAGAGGGTTAGGGTTAGGGTTAGTGTTAGGGGTCGGGTTAGGATTTGGGTTAGCCTTAACCCAACCCTAACCCTAACCCGACCCCTAACCCTTTTTTTGGGTTATCACCCCTATACCATGCCTCGCCCGTTGTAGTTTTCCGCCTCCCGACTAAACCAGATACATACTTTTTTATGAAAAATGCCTCTACAGGGACCTATACAAACAAGTATAGGTCCCTGGCCTCTAGCTCAAATCTTACAGAGTTTTGCTTATACATATTTCCGGACCAATTTTAGTTTAAATCACAAACTTTATTTGGGCTATAGATTTTTATATTACCATTAAAAAAGATACTCAAATAAGAAATATTAATATCGAAATCATAAATGTTAAGACAAACAAAGATATGTACTATTCAATAAAAAAAGTCTGCCTCGGTCATGAATCTTATAAAGTTTCTTAATGAGTATCTCCGGAACTATATAATTATTTCTAAAGAAATAATAATGTTTTAACCAAAGGAAGAAATCTACTGTTCAATTAAATTGTCTATTTCGGCCTTAAATATTTCAAAGTTTCGCTAATTAATATCTCCGGCACTATTCACGCTAAAATAACAAAGTTTACTTCAGACTTTAGATATTGATTAAACATTTATAATTATCCTTGAATAATTCCATTCCATAAAGAAATACTTAAATTTTAGGCAATGGCATTACTGAAAGGTGTGCCACAGTATATTGTTGCAGAGACACATATTTTATCGATTTATCGTCTATATTTCTTATTTAACTTGTATTCATTAACGCTGTGATACATATCGAAACTTTGTTTCACGTTTGACTTGTTTTCAATCTAACTTTCCGAAGTGATAGAATACTGTTTATTGGAATAAAGCGGGTGAACGCTATGATTACGCTGTAATCTGCCCAATTTTTCCGTACCGTTTTCAGTAGCGGGTCACGTGATAGCCAATATGGCGGCGGTCAATTTATCGATTCTGGGATTGTCTATTAGCAAACTTCTCTAGAAATAACCACCTTATGACATGGGACATACAGACCAAAAGTAATTATCTTATATTATATGAAAAATGAAGTCGTTATGTTGACCAACGAACCACGGTTAGGTATGAATACTCTTCCTTTGATCATTTCCCTTAGAAGAGATGTTTTTATTTAATGTTTGATTTACTTAACATACTGGGTGGACTATATGTATATATATATATATAAAGTTATCCCATAAAAGCCATAAAAAATCAGATACTCCGATAAACCGATATTACAAAGGAAATAAGTCTGTGTACCATGAATTTATGGTTAGATATGGATATTCTCCCTTTCATTATATCCTATAAAGGAAAATGTTTTAATGTTATGTTTGTTGTACTTATAAATTGCAGTCTAATGTATTCTATATGAGTGCTTAAACATAGGTCTTACTTGAATCAACCATATGCATAGATATTTGAGAGGAATATCCACAATATCTTAAGACTGACATACTCGTTCCCACAAGTAAGATATATCGTTTCCATGTCTTATAAGTGTACAACATAAGGCTCTTTGAGAGTGTTTCGAGTGAGTTGAGTCTACGATTGATTCAAGATCTGAAATGATGAACACGGTGGTGTTTCCGGTTCGGTACGTTCTAGTACGAAGTGAATTTTATCCTGCGTTTATTAAGAATAAGAACATTTCGCATCGAAACGATACAATAAAAATTTGCATAGCTGTTGCAATCAGAGCTATAACTGGACCCGTCTTATAAAAATACCGACCAAAAGACTATCTATCCACGCCATTTATTCTTGACATTTAAACAGATTCTCATAGAACATGACGTTTTTCTGCATACGATCAATGTGACCCCATTTTTTGCTCTTCCGTTTCATTAACGTTGTCGATTTTAAATTTTGTATTATCTAATTTCGTCAAAATGTTGGTGTTTATTCAAAAAGTAGAAGGTGTTAGATTTGTGACGTAATGAACTTATCTAGTTAACATTTGAGAAAATCATTTTACAATTTCATGGTGTGGCCTGGCCTTGTTACAAGTTATTAATCATTGTGTGGCCCGGCCTTATAATTGGATTGGCCAAAATGTCATTTATTAATAAAACTCCTTCCTTATTAGGTTGGACTTTTCCTTATATTACATACTATTGTCTAGCGTTAAAAGGGTATATTACACCTCAGAGATATTGGCCCTTCCTTATCTATATGACCGGTTTCAGTCTGTAAAATGCGATAGAAAAACCTAAGAGTATATTGACCGTTCGAGGGGTTACACATCACTAAGTTTGCAATGTTACAATATATAACATAAAATAAATAAAATATAAAATATATAATATATAATATATTAATTTATATAAATATAATATATTATATATTTTATAATTTATATTTGATATTTTACTTTTTTTATGTTATATATATTATAAAATTGCCCAACATTATAATATAT
>VMBQ01000452.1:25309-61948 GCA_007657795.1 Dreissena rostriformis
GGGGAGCATAAAAATGATAGATAATGTCATTTACACTTTGGAATATTTTGGATTGTAGAAGTAAAGGTAAGACATTTCAAATATGCATAGTAACTTGCACGTTATCTGTTGTTTACAATAAACAGTTAAGATGGCGATTGCTAAACTTGAAATAGTATGTATGTGTTTTGTTTTAAAGTGGCGTTTCCGAGGTCTTCCAGGAATTATTTATCGTATTTGCGTATGTAAGTTGTTTGTGTTTTTTTGTGTCATTTAGTGAATGGGGCTGGGGTTCTTTGAATCGAGAAAAAAATACTTTGTTTTGACTAAAATTGGGAAATTGGTGTTAATTGTTTGCGTTCAAATACTTTTAAACTGATTATGAAAACGTTTTTGGATTGGCGAAAGGTTGACACACGAAGATATTGTGAAGTAGGACCGTGTACCGTTGTAATCTACTTTTATTTTATTATCGCACATAATAACATCAAACACAATTGCGAGGTTCAATACCAAAGTCTGAATGAGACCAAAATGCATTCGAAATGTGACGTTCTTTTGAGTTGAACCCCACTGTTTGTTTGACATAACAACGTTTAGTAATAAAGCACAATTACGTGAGGTTTAGTACTAACACTTTTAATACTCTTTATACATGTTTTTAAAATAAAATTAAATATTAATATATTTAATCATTTTAATAAATTTAATCGACTCAATAACAACAACATGTAAACGGCATTGATTTGAAAAAAATACATGTACCGTTCTGGCATATTTTAATGCCGAATGTTTCACAGATTCGCGCGTGATGAAATGCATGCGGTATTAACGTATATAATGAGACAATGTAACAATTATCCTAATGGTGAAAAGTGCGCATAGGTTGACTCGTATGTCTGTTTTAAATCTTTTTTATTTCATAAGTGTTGCTTATATCCAAATTGATTAATACTCGTGTACGACTACAACGAACATATACTGTGAACATGTACGTGATCGTTTTAATGTGCATACTTTATTACATAATACAGAGATATGTCCTGTGTTCGATTTTTATTTATCTACCCAATAATTGATTACTATACGTAAAAAACAGATTCAACTAATACACGCCTGTCGTGAAAAAAGTCTTCATCAATATAAATTATTATAATAAGAACTGTGTTTTTTATGTTCCTTTAATAATGACACAGATAATAAATTACAATTATAATATTAATATATTTTTTTTAATATAATACTGTATAATGGAAAAATTTCTTTGAAAAGTGTGTATGATTATGTTGATTGTGTTCTGTTGCTATACTTCATCTTCACTTTATTTGCCTCTTGTGCAGTGATTGTAATTATTTATGTTCAAGGTTATATAAATCCTCGTATATCCGTACAGAGAGCTGAATAATCGTCACTCTATGTAAACAGCTAGGGAGTTTATCGCTGTTTCATATGCTAACAGAGAATATATTTTTGGTGACTTTTGATATCATGTGATATCAGCCGAGTCTGATTGATTGCAATCTCGGACGTGTCTGGTATCACATGATATCAAAAGTAACCAACTATGGAACGCCAAAACTATAGGTTGTTGAAAGAGACTGATATGTTGGGTTAAGTTGACATTATATTGGGTTTAGTTGACATTATGTTGGGTTCATTTGACATAATGTTGGGTTAAGGCGACATTATGTTGGGTGTGTTAGCTCACCTGAGCACAAAGTGCTAATTGTGAGTATTTTTATAGTCCTGTCTATTTTCCACTTTTTGCAGTAATGACTTATGTTGTACTGTTTGACATAATTTGATGAAACTTCTCAAGACGATCATTGGGTTACCACCGAAATAGTTAAAATATTCCGCTCTGTCAGAATAAATAGGTCACAAGGTCGAATAAGATACTTTGAATATGCAAACTTTCAAAAATCTCTGAAACCACTACGTCTAGAGTTTTATATTTGGTATGTTGCATCATTTAGAAGTCCTCTACAAAGTTTGCTAAAATCATGCCGCATTGTTAAAAAAGCCCCACCCCAGGGGTCAGACTTTTTTATCACATTATATAGGGAAACCTTAAGACGACTTCTTCTATATTGCATGGCCTAAGTTAATGAAAGTTCGCTGCAATAATGTTTTGGTGACCATATGGCTAAAATCGTTCAGATGGGCGGAAAGACTATGCCGGAAGGTTTTATAAGTGGCTTTAAAAATGCAAAAAAAAAAATAATATCGCCCAAACTTATAGGGATGCAAATTTCATATTTGTCATGTAGAATCATTTAAAATTCCTATAAAAAGATTGGTATCAAAATGCCCCTGTGGTTAGAATGGTCCCGCCCCAGCATCAACATTTTCCATAGAATATAGGAAAACCTTCAAATACCCAGTCCCATACTCTTTGGCCAAATTTGATTCAAATGTACAGGAGACCATCTACCAACATAGCTAAATTTGAATCAGCTAATTTGAGTTATAAGGTCACAGGACAAAGAAAGTACTTTGACAAAAATGCAGACTGATATTTTTACTAAAAAATCATAAAATTTAACATTCATATTTATGCGAATTATATCAGAGCACTTTCACAGAAACGATCCGTCATTTTATGCTTTCTGTACCGAAGAAATCCGAATGAACCGAACATAACGTAATGACAACCGATCATAATGTCAACTTAATCCAACATAATGTCAACTGAACCGAACATGATCTGAATCGAACATAATGCCAACTTAACCGAACTACATGCAAACTTAACCGAACATAATGTCAACTTAACTTAACATAATGTCATCTTAACCGAACGTAATGCCAACTTAACCCAACAAAATGCCAACTTAACCCAACATAATGTCACCTTAACCCAACCTAATACCAACTTAACCCAACATAATGTCACTTTAACCCAACATAATGCCAACTTAACCCAACATAATGTCACCTTAACCAAACATAATGCCAACTTAACCCAACATGTCACTTTAACCCAACATAATGCGAACTTAACCCAACATAATGTCAACTTAACCTAACATAATGTCAACTTAACCTAACATAATGCCACCTTTACCCAACATAATGTCAAATTAACCTAACAGTATGTCACCTTAACTCAACATAATGTCAAATGAACCAAACACAATGTCAACTTAACCCAACATAATGTCAACTTTACCCAACATAATGTCAACCTAACCCAACATAATGCCAACTAACCCAAACATATCAGTTTCTTTGAACAAAATGTAGTTTTGGCGTTCCATAACCAACCATATATTTTATTTATGATGCCACTTTTTTAAAGTGAAAAACTAGACCATAAACAAGTAAAATGAAATTATTAAACACTACACCACAATATGCAAATGAGACAGCCTGATGACGTCAATATGGCTCGACGTGTATTGAACATTATTGAACATTGAACACGCACGAAAAAGTTCTTTACAAAATCATGAATTATATAATAACATGTGAACATACATTTTATCAATGATTAAAAAGAAGCGCAAACGTGTTACTTTGCGTGAGACATAACATAACAATTACAAAATAACGTAATTTAATCTATTAACATGCAGATAGCAAACTGCAGTCTATATGAATGAATGTGTTCAAAAGAGTAAAATGTAAACACTCAACAAAAACACACAATAGGCAAAAAGAACGACCACATTGATTCCTTGATAGGAAAATAGCATTGTATTCAATTGCTCTCTCATAAACATTACTGACGCTCAGATGTACATGCCCAAGAAAAGTTAAATGTCTTAAAATACGGCATTATAAAGGTCATTATATACGCATCTCCAACACATCGGCATTGGTTACATTGAGTTTCAAAATAGTGCACAGAGTATGCGTTTGTTATATTTAATCTTAACATTCGTAGTGATTCTTTATTCTTTAAAAAATGATCTACACCTGTTTATAACAGCGTTTTTTTGCATAGGTTTACGTACAGATTGTGCATCTTTTTCATATAACAAGCCCACATTAATAAATTCAGAGATACAACAGAATGTTCAGATTTTAATGAAATGGTTGGTGCTTTGGATAAATCATGTACGTCTTTTCGTGGTCTACTTATTTATGATACAAATGTACATGGAATCGTTAACAGGTAAAGAGAAGTGCTGCTTACGTCCAAAAGCTCTCGCAACAAACCGGAAAGTCCATAACACAACAATATTAAACTCATTAGATTTCACGAAATAAGTATGTTTATGTCACAGTCTATTTCAAAATGACCCATGAGGTCGACATGAAGGACACATTTTCTAAAATCTCCAAAGCAGAACACATACCAATATACACATGGCCTATATCGACATAAACGGGCACACAAATATTATAATACTGTAACTTGAGGTGCACTTATGAAATTTAGCGATATCGTTTACTCGGTTTCCCATAAATTACTGTATGCAAAATAGGAAAACTCGCCCTTGAGTCGGACATTTTTATGTTTGAAGTTTGTAAAGATTAGTTTAGTTTGACATGATTTGAGACTGTGAAACAAACATTTTACCAATTGGCACTCACATTTAATAAAATGTATAAATACAATGTTATCAAATATGTTCTCACGATGCAATTGGATATATAGCAGTATTAATAACTTGTGGTGACGCGAAATTCAGAATTTTCAATTATCGATCAGCTTAAAACCATCGGGATTTTGGCCAGATGCATTCCACAGCATTCACCAATGACTGGATATTGAAAACATTACTTTATTCTTTAATAAAAATAGGCGATATTCAGTGGTTTGTTCTATTTTATAGATTCTACGGTAAAATATGTGTTACAACTCAATAAGCCCTTGAGACGAACGCAATTCGCCCTTATGGTGAAAATCAGTTAACCCTCTGGCAGAGGCATTTGGATGAAAATGAACCACATATTCGCTCAAATTGACACAACTCAATGTATAAAGAATCCCTTAGCTCACAAACAACAAGATTCACAAAATGTTTTATCTTAGTTATTTTTAGTATTTTCGTACTTTTCTGTCTTACCACAGTGCTACAAATACCGGTAGTTCCATCGTTGTAAAGTACGAGTAAACACTAGATGCCTCCATGTTATTTGTATTCGTTTTGAAAACTTATTTTGGTAAATATGTTAACAAATAGTTGATTATTTTTCAATCAAAATGATGTTTGTACTAATAAACATCATAGCCACACACTAACCATCTGTGGTTATTATCGAATACAATTAGAATATTTGAAAGAAAGTAACCAAATGAACAATTCGGATGACGGAAGCGGTTTTGTCACTATCTAGAATTGCTCACCTTTGATCAATTCTAACGCCGGAAAGCTAATGTAAATTAAACTCCGAAATAATATAGTTAAATTAAGTAGTTTCAAAGGTAAATCAACCGTAAAAAACTCACCTGCCGCGCCGTGAATCATCAGCATAAATCGGTGCCTTGATCTCTTATCAACAACGATGAAAACAATTTAAATTTACATCGTTATATCACTCACTTTACTCTTTATGAAGACGAGGAAGAAAGATGTCAGCTATGTTTTACAGACCACTGCGCATGTCTCCATGGTTTCAATCTACGTGCTTTTTCAATAAATTTTGATTGGCTTATCGAAGAAATTCCTCAATCCTTTTCCATATTTGGAAAACAGGAAGTTAAGTCTCACTGAATTTAAAATGTTTTTGCTACACGTGATTCTTCAATCAAACTCGATTTGTTAATGCAACAAAATGAGTGAACTCGATTCCATATTTGACAATAGTTTAGAAATATATATTTACTAAATATAAACTAAACAGTCAATATTTCTGGACCACTGCTTGAAGATCATGTTATAAGATAGTAAAGGCATTTCAAAATTGCGAACTTAAAACGATTTGGGTACTTATAATTTGACACTTTTTCGATAATTTGGTTATTTTGCATGAATGTGTTGAGTGTAAAACATGCAATGAAAGCAATTGAACGGGTTTCAATTTAAATTGCCCGATACGACACTTGCACAAAGAGTTATACAAGGCAGTTGACAGAAAATATGTTATGCTGATCATTAACTTGGTATGCCGGTTATAATCGGTATAATCCTGTCGTAATCATTTTGAAATACCATATTAATATTTTTTACAACGCAAGTCTAGATAATGAAAATAGTTGAATACCAAGGCATTTGATCAGATCATTTGACGTAAATTAATTTCCTTGTGATGACAATTTTCTTTTTTTAGCAAATGCAATTTTTTAAGTTATTATATATATATATATATATATATATCAAACATTATAATTAATCAATATAGTATAGAGCTTTATTCACTACGCCTTCTGTCATGACACTGATGAAGTCCTAAATGTTGGCTTTCATAGTATACATGTATTGACAGCAATATGCTATTTTCTCTATATTTTTAAACCCTTTGAGACCATCAAATGTCTGCAACCCAATTCGACTGATGTCGATTATAACCTACTTTGTTTTTGAGAGTGCACGCGCTATTTTGTGAATACAATTATATCAGTAAAAAAAATATATGCAGGCTTAACTCAATAAAGACGTAAAGAATAACGCTTATTTTTGTATCGGTGTATGTTGTGTTCAGCTTAGATATGGAGATAATACCTGTATCGCTTGGTTCAAGCTCCCTCGGAAGGACAGGCACACTGGTTCTCACCTGAAACTCAACTCTCAGATCGTATTCCGGGACATTGGCCCAACCACACCTTGGCAATTACTTCTGTTTGCGGGCGAAACAACGTGAGGGGGGCGGGCACGTTTCGAACAACCAGCTGCAAGTTCTTGAACAGGAGACGGGCGCCGCAAATATTGACCCAAGCCGATTGACAGATTAAGACGAAGCAACATCATACCAAGCCGTATCGGTCGGGGCCCGGAATAACAACGATCGCGAATTCCACTGCCAGTCTTCAGGATGGATGCTACGAGTTAACTCAAGGAGATAAGACATCGTTAAAACAAATAATAACACATAAAAAAGGACTTGTTCACACTGGTTAATGACATTTTATGTATTATTTTTAAATAATAATATTTTTATTTGAAATACTCTTAAATAAGTAAAAAGGCAAAAAAGGCGGTGATAAAAAATAATTTGCCTCCCGCGAAAATCGAACCCGTAACTTTTGGATTCAAGATTTGAAAGAAAGGAAGAAAATTAGCGTTTCTAATTCATAAAATTAAAAACAAAGGTTTAGGTATTGTTGTGTTCCTTTTCACTTAATAGTCGCATATCCACCGCATGAAATGTTTGTTATGAAGTGCACGTATATTAAACCACATAATAGTGTTCGTATATACAAATTGTACTACGTGAGATCACATCATATGTGTCCTTACATGGTTAATTGTGAATTTATTTCTTCGTCATCGAAACATATGGTATGATGATTTGATTTTGATAAAGACGCAGTTTTCTTTCCACGCATTCAAATAACACTGCTACATCAGCGTTATGCGAAAATCGGTCTTACGGCATATGCGGCCAGCGTAACTCAAGCCCAGCCTGCGCACTTGCGCAGTCTGGTCAGGGTCTACGCTTTCCGCTATAAAAAAGGATACACAGTTTCGTGGTATCTCCAGAGTAGACTATTCAGTATGCATATCCTGACAAGACTTCGTGGAAGCGCAGGCTGGGCTGGAGCTACATGTACGCTGGCAGCATATTGCATAAGACCCATTTTCGTATGACGCGGATATTTTAAAATCGCATTGCGTCTTGTAAATGGAACATCAAACCACGATACTTTCCGATGGAAAATTGAATGTGCATGTTGCACTGGTTGTTATCCACATGATTTTTCAAATAAGTTTGATGTCTATAATTCCTCAATCTAATTACATATTAAGTGTTTATTCATTCGGAATTGAATAACTGTTCCAACACGAGATTATTTAACAAAAATCGATTTGGCTATCTATCAAGTTCCTCCACTCAATTTCATGCAGTTTAATAACGCAGAATTCAATAACGTTCTCGTAACTGTTAAATAGAGTGCAACAATATACTTGTATATCTGAATACCGCAATACCCCTTTTAAACTCAAACGATAAATCGTATCGCGGCACGGTTTTACTGTACTATCACAATATTAATTGACTTGAATGCGTCTTGTCGACTTAGGGAGTTTTCTGATGAAGATTTTTTTTTTAAATTAGTAATTAAATTTGATATCAAACACACACACACACACACACACACACACACACACACACACACACCCACACACACACACACACNCACGCACAAACACACAATATCTTTATTTCTGTCACGTTACATTATAATAACAGACTTGGCATAAGCATTAACATCGCTATTGGAAACTATAAGAAGATATTTTAAGTAAATTCGTATTTATTACTTTTACTTTTTTTTCTCTCCTTCACATTCTTAAAAAAATGTATGTTTATATAGTAGCTTTAATTTGAATATTATTTTAACTTATCGACAATTATTAAGCAGCAAACTTTGCTGACGACCGCTGTAGTTTTATACACTCAAAGGGAAATGTAAGCGCTACCACATAAGGGAGACAAACAAACAAGCAGTTATTTCGATGCTATACGTGACAGCCCGCGTGTTCAAGACGTTTGTCACCTCGGCGATAACCGGTAATAGTCGACCTGTACTGGCGAAGGTTTAATCGTTTTCTAGCTGCATTGAAAAGAAGCAAACGAGTTACATACTTGCATTATAACGCGATTATGTGTAAATAAGATTATTTAAATCATTAAAAATTAAAAATAAGTTTTAACTAGTTAATGGACACACTCCTTTGAAGTATATTAAATGTCATAAATGAGGTCGAAATTATGCATTCTTCAAATGTTTACTTACGATTATCTAAATTATTAAACCTTTTTTGTCAAGTTAATTTCCGTAAGAAAAATGGTCTGCTTTTAATAATAAACTCATTTAAATTCCAACTTCCGTTAGCCTCAGTACAATTTTTTTTATCAATGTATGTTTAATGAAATGTTAAAATGATCGCAATAAAAGCATGTAGATACAGTCGATTAGATATGAAGGCACTACTTTTTTTGCCTTGTCAAATTCTTTATCATACGTTGTTTTCTTTAAATAATAAACTTATTTAAATTCCAAATTCCGTTAGCCTCAGAGCAAAATTGTTGATTTTTTTTATCAATGTATATGTTAAAATTGTTAAAATGATTACACAAATCACAGGTACTTAAAACTTAAGTATTCGAAGCAGCGTAACGTGTGTTTCTTTGTGTTCTGTACAGTGATGTTGTACGTTGTGCAACGTGTTACACAACATTATTAGTACTAGTGGTATAACGAAGCAATATTGTTTACTTGTTCAACATTCATATTTGTTGTTGAACTCCCCGACGAAAAGTACGGCGTACAGGCGCGTGAAGGTCTCGTTGAACTACGTACCTACTATATTATGAATACCTGCTTGGGATATGTAAGCGATATGTTCGTATTCAGGTGTTATCTTTCACGAAGACAAATATTCAATAAAAATCTGTATTTGATAAGTTCTAATTATATGAATTTGTCGATATAATTGTATATTTTATTTAAAATCCAATGCCGAAACGCGTGCGTGTCTATATTCTTTTCACCTCAAATGCCGTGACATTGTGTTAGAAAGGGTACTTATTAAGTAATCAAAAATTTCAAATTGCCCATTAAATTCTACGTCCTACTGTTCAATAAAAAATGTCGACCTTCACTGTTTGAAAAATCTTTGATTTAAATTATGTTAACTATCTGACGCCTATTACGCAGTACCACATGAAAGTTTCGCAATAATCGCATAAAGATACAGTCGATTAAATATTAAGGCCCGACTTGATGAATTGTGCTATAAATGAGGCATTGTATGGGTTGTATCAATGTCCCTGTCGGACCATATCTGTTAAGTAAACGGCTAAAGTCTGGGCATGTTTTAACATAAACATCACATGTGTCTCAAAAGGGTGGTTACCATGGCAACACAGACCATTTTCATTAATAAAAGGGAATCAAGAGTCCCCTCAATATTTAATTTATATGAATAATAAGACAAACACTTTATACTGAATAAACTTAAAACTATTGGCAATTATTGGAAAATGTGATTCTTTAACAACTGATAAATGAGTAAATTATATAGCATAGTTACCGAGTTTTGGCTTTATTTATAAATATTCTGGTAACCATAGCAAACAAATGTGTGTCCATATTTATTGACATAATTGTTGAGTAATTTAATAAGCAAAGATTAAGACCAGATAATCATCTGATGTTTAGAAAGAAGGATTAAAATTATAATTGTTCCATAAAAAAGTGAAAAAATAGGGAGAAATGAGAATTTGGTTGCCATGGTATCCCTTATAGGAGGACAAAATGGACAACAATATAATTTAACATACATTTTACTTATCCCTCATAAATATGGTATATTAAATAACATCAAAATCACACATGTCACCAGACTGACATTGACTTTAAATCGTGCCCACCATTTTCAAACCTGTTGCCATGGAAACTCCTATTCCGAAACAAATCCTTATCGGACAGTCCTGCTCCCATCTTAAAGAGGTCGAGTAAGATGTTAAGTATAGATATGTAAAATATCAGGAACGTGTAAAACCGGTAACAAAATCGGCCAAAATCGGGAATATTTTCCCCTTCTATACATTGAAATAGCTTCATTTTATATACTGCAATGCACTTTTGTTGCTTAAACATATATTTGTACTTAAGACGTGCAGAATATGCAGCGCATTATAATGTCATGGTATCATGTGCAGTGTAGATAAGAATGTTATCTGATGTTCTAGGTGTGCTGCTCGTGTAAGATTATAATAAAACTCATGTTATTAAACAGATGTTATTTCTATCAAAAATGTTACCGCCACGATAATATTATAACCACGTTCTTCAAATAGATGTTCCGTTATATTGTTTAAGTTATCAGTTGAGTCTTTACGTTTTCGTACACATGTGTAACATATATATACGGACTGAACGACAACTCAGTGCTCGTTTCTAAAATATTTCAAAGGTTGAGTGCTGTTAAAAAACGATTTCACTTTAAGGCATACACTAATTCTTACTTTTACGTATAACAAGCAAATTCGTTGAATTGATATCCCCAGTCACAAACATTTAGTTTATTGGATGGGTGCAAATCGAACGGACGGACTGACAGACGGACAACGCCAATTCTATACCAGACCGCCTTTGACGTTGGATGTTTATACCAAAATATCCACACAAATGAAAAACTACGGACCGCATACATAATTGATAGCATCCAAGGCTCCGTAAAAACCCGAGTCGCGACTTGGCGGAACCAACACATTTACAGTTTCATCTAGTCTAGAATTATACCGCTTACAAAGTGTGACACTGCATACCGTTGCCAGCCATGTATTTCATCTCCTTTGTCGTCATGGCAATCGTAGCCTGCGCATGTTACGAGGCGACGGAGATAGCCTTACCCCGCTGTCACAAAGAAGGACATGACTTTGAGCTGGGTAGGTACTTCTGCACGACCTTTAACCACTGGCGCCACATCTTTTTTGAGATTCAGCTATAAACGAGCAAATCATACTTTCGAAGTGGCGCTAAGGACCGATATTTAAAAAATACATGGAGAAATCTACTGGGTGAGTGGGTGTTATATGTTGTTTATTTGTTCAAAAAAGTTCGCATTGGTTTAAATATCGGGCAATGAAATGCGAGTCAACTATGATTAATTCATCTGCTCCATGTATTTTAAAAAACTCCCGGTCCTTACCGCCACCACGGAAGTATCATTGGCTCGTTTATATATGCATCACAAAAAAGAAGTGGTGCCAGTGATTAACGGCCGTGTTCCGTAAACACATTGTTAAATACCATTTTGGACACTTTCGCATTACTATGCATGTGCGTATTGTTTATATATTGTCAGTTTTGTATGTATAACGATGGACTAGACTTGTTAAAGTTATATGAATAAACGTTCTGTTCTGTTCCGTAAACAAATCACTCTTTAACCAATATCAATAAACAATGGCTCTTACAGCATTAATCGTTTTAACGCATCTCACGTTTGATAATTGACGGATAAATACATTATTTGAGAAAATAAATTATATTGAACATATCCCTATTATCTATAATACAATAATTATTTAGAAAACTACAATGACACCTGGAAATTTGGGAAATATATTTACAAACGAGGAAGTCTGTGATAAAATGGATGCATATAGTAAGTATTAAATTAATTGTACGATACGTTTTTCTATTTGCTCTAAAGGCCCCTTCATTGACCCGGTGAACCCTTGCCGCACGTGCCAGTGCCTGCCCGGGGGTCACTTCGCCTGCGGTAACATCGCGTGCCCGGCAGTGGACTGTCCCGCCGATTTGCAGGCCCGTAGCGTGGATGGCTGCTGCATGGAGTGTTTTGGTGGGAGCCCCCAGAAATAGATGCCTGGGACTATGAGAAATAATGGGTGGATGGCAAGGCATTGATGGAAAAGAAACCAGTAACAGAAGACTGTGCTGTCTTTCAATGTTCTACTTATATATGACTACATATGTATTTATGGAAAACAAAACAGCTACATAATCTCAGAATAAAATGCAATACCATTAACACGTCTTTTGTTATATACAGTTTTGTTCGAAAATATTGATTATTTATACGTTTACCGTTTTACACTATCTCAGTAGATCTTAACATAGATAAAGATATGTTAAGGCGTAACTTATTTGTATTCATGCATTTCATTTCAAGTTCTTTTTTAACTTTTTTTTTTAAGAATTTAAGTTTTGGTAAACGTTAAGAAAAATCATGTGAATGAGATTGTGTTTCATTGTGCAATGTAATTATTGTATATCAAAGATCTATCAATATACATATATGTATATTGATAGATATTTGTGTGTATTGATTTACACTAAATATTTAATCCCATATTCCCGTAAACGCAAGGGACATTGATCTTTACTAAACATTTAAGTTACCATACTCTTCTTTTCCTACTGGTCATTGATTAATGCTAAAAAGTGTAATCTAATATTCTTATGTATGCACCGGTCATTGATTTTATCTTATTCAGATATAATATTCAGATAATACGTACTGGTCATCTTTCCTTTAGTAAAAGATATTGGTTATCTACATATGAAAAAGTATCTTCTAAAACCAAGTCACTAAAATGAACGGACAGGTGGACGGTCTCAATCATGTCTCAAATATATTCGAGCAGTAATTAAACAATCTATTTAAAAAAAATGTTATCCGCTATGTACTCGCGAGTATGTTTTTTTAGCAGCAGTGTTAAACAATAAATACTCGTGTAATGTAATACGACGGTTAATCAAGCCAAAGAAAAGTGTTCGAGAACAGCTGCCATCATAAAGTTCAAGACCATCTTGATGCATGCCTAAATCGGTGATCCTCCAGATACCATACGCGTCTTCGTGTTTCTTGGTACAAAAAAGCAGGCGTCAAGATGCCTCTTTAAACCCTAACTCATTTCCCAAAGGGATAAGCGAGTTCGACACTAGTGAATACATATCGTACACCACGCTTACATTGAAGGAAAATCTGGCTCAACATTAATGTTGGCAAAGTAATAAATGTATGTAATCAACTTAAGTCATTTTGTTTTTATAGAAATCAAATAGAAATTTAACACAGATGCTCAATTGCATTTCTTGAAAAATAAATAGTACGGTTGGATTTTTATCAGTGTTTCAAAGAGCAAAACAGTTCCTCCTGCTAAAGTGTTGTACTTACTGCACTAAAGACACGATTCAACATCGACGGACATAAACAACTATGTTATTTTTTCTTTTCATAACATCGTGTTTGATGTTTAATGTCATCCTGAATGACTGTTGGCAAGAAGCATTAATTAAAAGTTATTATATCACATTAAGAATGTCATTTCACATATTTGAGTCTGCTGGCGATCGTTTATGGTAAAATAATAATGTTAAATCCTGTTATTATTCATTCTTACATTGCTGTACAAAGGGAAATGCCACATCTAACTTTTAAATTGTATAAATTTGTCATATAAACATTCTCGTCAAACTAATTCGTTGAACCCTTTTATAAATAACATTTAACTGCTTTGATATTGACATTGTTTGAACTACACAATTTATAATTTATGATTGTTTATTTGCGTTATCTGTTGTATGGTTATCTTTGGTGTCAATCTGGTGTGCTGAAAATCAAATGCGTATGCGAAAACGTAACAAAACAAAAACAAAACACTTTATAGAGAAAAATATAAGTTTTATTCCGATATTAGGATACAAACCATCACCCAAACAGTAGCAATAAGAATACTATTTTAAATACGCAATAAGTGATAACAAATTATTTAAAATAATGTTCTTATGAAAATAGTTCTTTTAAATAGATATACACTTAAGCGTTAACATTTACACAAAGCAAATACTTTTACTACCGCTAAAAATGTGTCCACCAACGTGTAACCCGGCGCCTAAGGAACCAGATCTTTTGCAATGCTTTAACTATGTTCTAATTATTAATGTGTTAAACCAGTATCACTGTATTAAGGTCATTCTGGCAATGGTTGTTTTATTTTCTTGTTGGGTCAATTAAGTATCTCAACGTTCCACTCGACAGTTTAATCCTGACAATAAAACCAACTATCCGCATACCAAATAAACATAATGGCAATATGGTTCTTATATATTTAACTTTCTCTGGCTGTCTTTAATCATTATGAGACAAATGAACGGAATGCTTTGAAGTCTGTTTTAATAATGCCTTGTGCTACACTCAACAATAAAATAAACTAATTCAATTCGCGTGCCAGGTTCGTGAGACGAGATTGTTTCGACGATAATCATCTATACCAATTTTTATGAAATCTATACTTTTATTTATATGCTCTTGCCTGTATTTGATATTTCAGCCTACTTTTGGCCTTGACTAGCTAAACACCAGGTAACTTTCAGTATGCGTCTGTCACAATCAAGAGATCAAATAATGACATTTTAGATAACATTGTGCAAAAATAACGAAATATGCACACAATTTTGCAATCTTGCATGCAGTAAAAACATAAAATGGTTTGAAGCATTTTATTACATTGTTTGTTAATGGTCTTTCCTTTCCACTCGTACATTAATAAAGGAGCCTTGTTTCTGTGTGCAACATACGTTATACCAAGAAAAGCACTCTTGCCAAGTTTAAAAATCCGTCCATTATTGGGAAAAATTTACTCAAAACATGATCCATGACTTTAGTAAGTCTTTGACCAAGAACCTTTAGCCATGGTTCTTTTATGCGGCGCTCGTTATAATTATGATTAGCGCTTCCACCATTTTTTTATTCGTATACAGGACAAAATTTATGGCTTACATTCTTGAATTTGACATTTAAATTTTAAATGAGGCTTTTATTAAACGCATATAGATTTGGTAGTTCGTTCGTATGAAACACCATCTCAGATGAATAATGAAACAATTATCTTTCGGATAATGTTATTGGCTTAAATTCGTATATTTTAATCGAGTGTGACCTTTACGTTGAAACCAATGCCCTTGTTCATATATGCGACAAACGTATACGATATCTCACATTAAAATCTGGACATATCAATCTAGTTTCTGCGCCCTTGAAAAGTTTCATAATTCTTAAAACGCCATTTACACTCGAAATCAACGAAATAAAATATTTCATAAAATAAAGTACACACACAAAATCATTGTTCCGTATAGCAATTGCCAAAGTTTCAACGCTAGATATGGTCTAGTAACATTGATTTAACACGATACATAATGTTCTTTCTTATTTATTTTTTTGTTGCACAATATATTCAACTCATGTTCATGTACCAAATTAGTGTTCGTGTGTCGTATGAAAAGATATCGTTGCGGGAAATTAAAATGGAATATATTGTTCCGCTAAAAAATAAAAATGAGCATTTTGTATCTCGTTAAATCTGTGTTACCAGACCACATCTGACGTTGAAATTTGGCTAATGTTATAAGGAACACTGAATTTTTATGGGTTAACTTTATTTCACAAAATAGTTAACGAAATGTTCGTTGATTTTGTGTGTTATAGGGCTTAAACATACCTTACAAACTAATTTGATGATTTTGTATACATACATACATACATGCTCATACACTATATTTGTTCTGGTTAAATATTGTAATTCTAAATACATGATTATATAATTGGACACGAACACTAAAAAAAACGTTTTTCAACTGTTCGACAATTACTACAGACAAAATATTTTTCCTTACTTATCGGAAGAATCAAAATGCATTTGTACCGTTTTTTAATGTGTATGCATAACTATGAATATTTATACTTTTAGTACAATCTTAAAAAAAATAGCAATTGAGATGTTTTGTTTTTATGCAACACTATTTTAATTGTACATAAAAATAATGTTTATCTGGAATTGAAAAATTGACGTTTCAAAATACTGAATGCTTGCACAATACTTGAATACTTGTAAGTATCAAATAATTTCGTTTTGTGAGTACATGAAATTTTCTCAGCGGTAGCAAAATAAAAATATAATATCAATATGTTTAAATATAAGTGAGCTCTATCAAAATATATATCGGGTAAACAGTAGGATCTATTAGACAAATATTTAACGTGTTAGTCGAATTCAATCAGTGAATGTACATATTAGATCCATTAACGTAAAAGAAACATATGCTATTAGTTCTGATATACACACTTTTCTTGCCATATTAAAAAGCTCGACAACATTAATCTGACACAAAATTGTAAACTTGAATACTTAAATGTTCCTTTACTGACCACAATAGATCATATTGAGCACTCTATGCTCATGTGAGCTAAACTATTTTTATTTTAGTATCTGTATATGTATCCATTTTGCCTACTATTTATTATATAGCATTATGTGTATGTTATTAAATGCGATTTATACTATGCAGATTATATACTAACAACTTTTTGGTTCGTTTATTCATATAAATATAAACTCTTGCAATGCACTCAAATCAGATCGACACATCAAGAAACAAGATACAAATGTTTTCGTTAAACTTTAGTAGAAACTAACTTAATAAAGCATCCTAAATGTGAATAGCTCTTGAATTCCTTTTTATTGAAATTTCGGACGCTGATAAGAATTCCTCCTCCTTATTTTAAACTGTTTTCACGTTTAGAATTAAAGTGTATTATAAGATGTTTTGCGCATTTCAACATAATCCCCCGCATAAATGTCAATGATGTAATAACAATAAATTTATCAGGTCGTTATGCACGTTAAAAAAGCCATTGTCTAAGGTGTGGATATAAGCCTTACACAAATACTAAACAATTTAAGTATATTAATTATGTAAGATAATGTTTGGAAAAATATATTAAAATAAAGTTTTAATGCAAAAAAAGAAAACACATGCAACTGTACGGAACATCATCACCATCAAAAACAACAACAACAACACCACCATCATACATTCAGCTATAAAGCTTACACAAGCTAATAGTCTACAAACATGTTACATGAATAAATATATAAATTTCCGAGTAATGATAGAAATAGAAATTATTAATGCATTTAAAAGGGTACAACATAATAATGTATTGTTGTAAGATACTACTTCAAGATATCTTGTTACAATTTCTGTGTGAAATAATGTTTTTGTTCCAGCAAAAGAAGTTAAACACAAAATATTAGTCCGTTGGGATTAATAGCTTCAAAGAAATTAGCTTTAAAGTTATTTGGCTATATCAGTCTCAATTAAACTGATGACATCAAATGCGTGGCTAGTTTTACCACAGGGGCATGATTTAAGAAACCTTTGTGGAAGCGAACTCTAAGATATAACATACCAAATTTAACAAAAATGCACGATGTTAACTTTTAAGGAAAGTTATTTTTCTAATAAGGTATGTTAATAATCAGTATGTTATGGAATGTCTAAGTTGGAGATTGGGTATAACGTTTGTAATGTTTAACGCGGGATGCTGAACATGCATATGCATATATTATATAATTAGGAACGTTGCCAGCAAGTTTGAATGTTGTACGTTTTAAAGTGTAAATGAACGCATTTGGGCAAGTTTGAATCATTGGACAGAAAACTTTCAGACGTCCATTGCGGTTCCGTTAAACCTCCCTATACTCTGTTGCGGGGGGGTGGAGGGGGGCAAATATAAAAATACACGAACAGGATTTGTTTCAACCATGTCATTTATAAAACAGACTTAATTGTCACTACAAGGCGGGTTATATTGACGCATGCCTTTACCTTCGGCCATACATGTACTTTTATACCATAATATGCGCTAATGTTTAATGAAATTATGTAAAATTGTTTTTTAAATAAATTTTGATAGTGTCGTTTATCCTTATTTATGTTGTCGGTAATATCGATACCCTTGAATAACTGTTTATAAATATCTGAAATCGTTCAAATAAAGTAAAATTTAAAAGAGCAACTAATTCGACAAGTTAGAATGTCCACACATAATATAAGTACTGTAAATCGTCGATTTAACAGTAGCATATTCCGACATCACCCTCGTTTCACATTCTTATGACAAAAACACTATTTGTCGACAGAATAACGTATCCAAAACAATACGCAGCCGTATGTGATTGTAACCAAAAAGATAACATCGAGTTTATCGATTTAAAAACACGCATTTATAATACTCGACTACAAATCTTGGTATCAAAATATTAGTTCCGTTCTAATACGAGCTAATGCTTCTTAGTATGTATTTTTACGATAATGCATGGAAATATATTTAATATATTGCTCTTTCTATCATGTTTACATTCACCATTACCAATCACGTCAGCTAACCATAATAAAAAATATGGTGCGTCGATTTCATTCATACAAATTAAGCGGATGACGTTAGATTCATTGATACAAACGACTGATTCTACATAAATTCATTTCAATCAATATTATAGCGATACAATACAGAAAGAGAGTCAAACCAAACAAGAAGAAACAATAATCCCTTTTGTTTAAATTTTTGTTTCAATATTATAGCGATATAATACAGAAAGAAAGTCATACCGAACAAGGCCAAACAACAATCACTTTTTTGCATATTTTCCCTATATTATAGTGATACAATACAGAAAGAAAGTCATACCAAACAAGGTCAAACATTAATCCTTTTTTTTTCCAATATTTTAGCGATACAATTCACAACGAAAGTCATACCAAAGTAGTCTAAGCAATAAACACTTTTTTGCATTTTCCCCCAAAATTATAGCAATACAATACAGAAAATAAGTCATACCAGACAAGGCCAAACAATAATCACTTTTTTTGCATTTTTTCCTCAATATTTAAACGAAACAATACAGAAATAAAGTCATACCAAAAAAAGCCAAACAATAATCACTTTTTTTGCATTTTGTTTTCAATATTTTAGCGATTCAACACAGAAAGTCATACCAAACAAGGCCAAACAATAATCATTTTTAAGCATATTTCGCCAATAATATAGCGATACAATACACAACGAAAGCCATACCGAACAAGTCAAAACAATAATCGTTTTTTTTTGCATTTTTTCCCAATATTATAGCGATACAATACACAACGAACGTCATACCAAACATGTCCAAACAATAATCACTTTTTTTGCATTTTTCTCCAATATTATAGCGATGCAATACAGAAAGAAAGTCAAACCAAACAAGGCCAAACAATAATCACTTTTATTTTGCATTTCCCCTAATATTATAGCAATACAATACAGAAAGAAAGTCATACCAAGCACGTCCAAGAAATAATCACTTTTTTTGCATTTTCCCCCAATATTATAGCCATACAATACACGACGAAAGTCATACCAAACAAGTCCAAACAATAATCACTATTTTGCATTTTTTCCCAATATTATATCGATACAATACACAACGAAAGTCATACTAAAACAAGTCGAAACAATATTCATTTTTTGCATTATTATAGCGATGCAATACACAAAGAAAGTCAAACCAAACAAGGCCAAACAATAATCACTTTTTCTGCATTTTCCCTGATATTATAGCGATACAATACACAACGAAATTCATACCAAACACGTCCAAGCAATAATCACTTTTTTGCATTTTCCCCCAATATTATAGCGATACAATACAGGCAGAAAGTCATACTAAACATAAATAAAAAAATGCAATTTTTCCCATTATCATAGCGATACAATACAGAAAAAAAGTAAACCAAACAAGGCCAAACAATAATCATTTTTATCATTTTTTCCCAATAATATAGCGATACAATACACAGCGAAAGTCATTCCAATCAAGTCGAAAAATATAATCACTGTTTTGCATTTTTTCCCAATATTATAGCGATACAATACACAACGAAAGTCATACCAACAAGTCCAAGCAATAATCACTTTTTTTGTATTGTTTACCATTATTATAGCGATACAATTCAGAGAGATAGTCATACCAATCAAGGCCAAACATTAATCACTTTTTTGCATATATTTTCCTTTTGAAAGGTACATGTTCACATATTCTTGGATAACAATGTTCCAACTTGTTTTCACATATTAAAATAATAGAAAACACTGTACATCAGGAAGCGAAATAACGCCAGTGACGTAGACTCATACTTAACATTTATATATAAGTAATCATCATTAGATATTGATTACATTATAAATGCGAAACGATCGAACATTTTGGAGAGCCATTATTGTTTTTGTTGTAAAAAGTATCAAATACTCTAGCAGTCTTACGCATGATTGGCCGAGTGATTAAGGTATAGCTTTTAAATCCAAAGATTAGTAGTTTCAGCTAAGGTGGGGTAGACACCTTTAAAATGCTTTATTTGTTTTATACTGGAGCTTTTAGTTCCGATGTTTACAATTATAAACTTTAAACATTCAATATTGAATTTAAAAAAAAATGCTACAATTTTGAAAAAAGTATCTTTAATAACCACCTGTCAAATTTTAGCTTACTTATTTGTATGGATAAATCACTAGCGACACCATGACAAGTTATCGCATTATACTTAGCAATTCGTTGATAGTATACGCTATCTTTACACATATCAATATAATAGGAATCAACACGATTTCTTCATGCACGGAAATATGTATACGTATTTACAATGTACACCAACACTTCATTTGTATTTTGTCCGTAAATAGACAAACAAAAGGCATTGCAATAAGAAATAATTATGCAACATTTATATCACCACTAAGTCAAAACACAACATTCGTTTATTAATTAAAGGTTTTTTTCAGCTAATATAATTTATGTTAAAACGCATATAAGTGGACGGTGTACACTGCAATACAGTGAAAATGAAACTAGCTAATTTGTTATAGACAAACAACAACATGAAGGTTGGTAAACTAACAAACTAACAATAAATGCAGTTCACATCACTAATGCAAAGTATGTGTTCAAACACGTAAGAAGCTCAGTAATCATCTTCGATTGCCGACTCTTTCTCCGCAGCAGAATTCAAAGATAAATAAATTAATCATAATAAGTTAACATATCGTATGTACACGGTTCTTAATTTAAAAAATATATACATGTGGATATATGTGATAATAAAAAAAAAACATTAAACAGTACACTTATTTTTTTGTATTTACATAAATAATATGAATTCACTAAGTACGACGATAAGGAAAGTAACAAATACGATATACACATATATATAGCAGCAATTGCATTCTGACAAAAAAAGTGTTACACATGTTAATGCAATACTATAAATAAGAACTTTTTTTCCCTTATTGTTAAAACATAAAATTAGTGAACAGGTCAAACTAACGTCATTGTTTACATTATGTGAACTCAAGGAAATATATAACACATGATTGCTTAATTTTGAAAAAAAACACATTCTTCACTTAATCAACTACATGTATACAAACAATAAAGAAGAACACTTGAAAAAGAACTACTATGAAAAATACCATATTCTGGTAAAACAAAGTTTCTTTCGCTGAAAGCAAAAACGCGCACAATATCCTGTAACGTGATTACGCATGCAAAGCAGTCAAATTTATATTGCCAGTGTTATCTTATTTTTTTGTATAAACATTATTGTTGAAATATGTGAAAAATCATTTTTTTTCCACGCGAATTTAACTTTTTTATATAAAAGATTTAAATACTTATTAACTATATTACTTTTTATAAATGGATAAACTGATTTAATATATATTTATGTAATGATACAAAATGATTATTTATACCATCTAAATGGTTAGCATGTGCGCCTTGTTGTTAAAAAAATACAACCGCAGTCCGATTAATCCGGTAAATCACCCCTCGAGTATATATATATAATGAACATCCAGCTTGTCTCAAACATATGAATTCGCTGATAATTTAGAACCCAAAAACATCTCTAACACAGTTTAATACTTCTTTTGCTGACTTCTTCAACTTCTTACCAAAACCTCCTTCTTTCTTGGAAACAACCGTACAAGTTTTTTCAAGAAATGCTTGTCCATCTACTAATACACGCGCACGTCTTTTCATTACATTAAGTGATTCTATTCTTGCCAGATATCCTGGTTTCTTCTGTTGCTTTTCGTCCTCTATCATGAGGTCTATGTGGTCAGTCATGGATAGTGGACTCGGGCGCAAAGCAATTTCTGCAAGCTTTTCATTACAGTCAACTATAACCAGCATCATATCTTCAATGACATTCGCCATGACTTCTAGTTCGCCACGCATGTTGTCTAATAGTTGCTCATGTGTCAATTTCTTTTCTGCGGCGGTTTCATATTTCTGTTTCATCTCCTTGTAGGTACCTGTTATCTCAACTTCCTCTAACTTAAATATATGGGGCGTGTTAGCATGTTTATTCCAGTAACATTTATCAGGACACACCATGCAATTTCCTTCTTTATCCATAGCGCTACATTTCTGCTTCTCATCATCATTAGCATACGCACACTTTTCGTGACATGTGAAGGTACACTCAGAACAGTTTGTAACATGCTGACCTTTCGGAAGTTCGTATTTATTCAGTTGCATTTTCTTCTCTTTGTATGTAAAATTTTTGTTGTCCGCAATAATTGCTTCGTTTGCTTCAAATATTGATATGACTTTTTTTAGATGATCAACTTTCATAAGACCGGCGTCCAGTTTTGGTTGCAGATTTTTAACAGTCGCTTCAAGTCGCCTTCTTTCATTCAAAACGTCACTTGTCAACTGAAGACTCCTTTGCGTGAGTGTGTCTAAATGATTAAAAAAGTTTTTAAAACTTGCAACACCCATTTCCCAAAACATTGGTGACAAAGAATTCTTTTCTTCCTCATTATTTGATGCATACAGTCCTGAATTATTGAACGTGAACCTCTCGCCAAAGGGTAGTTTGGATTCTTCAAGAGCAGCTATAACGGGGGGTGATCTCCCATCAGCGAATGTTATTAGGGCGCATATGTTGTTTCCAATATCTTTTCCAAATAATGACATGATTGATTCGAAAATGTAACGCTGCATTGTAGTCAGTCGGGCATCTGGAGCTTTAATCAGAAAGCAAACAGCATCGATGGTTAATATGCCTTGAGGCGGTCGTGAAGAAAATAATCCGCGGATCTGTTCAACGATTGCATGGTCTCTATCCAGGCCACGAGTATCCCCAAAACCAGGAGTGTCGATGATATTAATTGTGTATGGGATTCTACTTCCATCATCGTAGTATACTGTATAAGTTGTGATCCATTCTGTTTGCGAAAGTGCCTGAAGTACAATCACACACATTTTAACAAACTTTGAAATAAGATTAATATTTAATAAATCGTGTTTATAAGATTAAACAAAAAAACACATGGAAATTCACAAGACCATTTTTTTAAGAGCAGTTCCTAACACGAATGGACTTCAATACAGCTAGAAACATGGTCACGGTACGACATCGCGTTTTCAAACTAATCGTATCTAAATTTGACCACATCGTTTAAAAATATGTGTATTCCCCATAAGCAATTGTTCTTACGAGGATTAATCCAAATAATATGAAATGGTATTTGCATGAAAATGTACTTTACATAATTTACTTTTGAGTATATGACATTGACTTTGCCGTATACATCCTATATGCACTGGAAATGTCTCGCATTCAGGTATCTACGTGTAAAGATTAAAATTAAGATATATAATTATGTTCATTAGTAAATAAGAAAAAAAAATGTTTTGTATGGTTTGGATCTCCATCTACCCGGTTTATACCTTTTAGTTTAGTTAGTAATTCCTGAACCCATATTGTAACCTCTTCTTAATTTTATATATTTATTTTACGTTCATACATGTGAGATATGTATTGTGTTATTANTATTCAGATTGATCTTAGCTTTAAGTCAAAATTGGCCATAAGCACCATCTATTTGCACGGCCAATTAAACGCGCATATTACCCCGAAACAAAAAAACACAAGTTAATTTCCAGAGTTTCATTATAATAAACATTATAGCAATAAAGTATTTTAATATTTTTCAATTAAAAGATACTAGAATTTGAGCGAGCCTCATAATATTCGTTACAAGAGGATGTCCGTGCTGTGCAGCCTAATTGAGCGAAATTCGCATTAACAAAGACCTATAATACATTGTACATGTATTATAGGTCTTTGGCATTAACAACTCGGGATCAACGATTCCCATCATTAGAAATTAGTCACATAAATAACAGCTTCCCAATAATAAGATGTTTAATGGTTGTTATACGCTAGCGCCAGATATACGCTACAACAGCATACGCTTAGCGACGATTGTTTATGTTTGCCCTTAGATTTGTGTAAGAGAAGATTCATGACGATAGACCGCACAATAACATCACGCTTCGCTGAGCTTGAAGACAATTTGCCATTTGGACATAACGATGCTTAAATCTAGTGCGTTAAGGCAGGGATGTATAATACATCCCTGGTTAAGGTACTTGTGTCGTAGTAATTTATTTCACGCGTTTCGATAGCATATCGTGAAATAGTTGTATAATATGAAACGTGACTTTTACAGTAATGTAAGGGTTGGTCAGATTTGCTCACGGATATCTGGCACTTTATTAGTTGTGAATATAGCTAAGTCTACCATAAGCAGTACAGACAGCGTGATGACATCATCTCATTTTCGTGGCCCATCCTGTAGAAATTTGTGACAAGACGTGAGTGTTACTGAACATTAGAAGGCTAGTTTTACCTACAATATACGTGTGTTTTTGCAATGTACGAAGCAAAAACTTAGTTTAACGTACTAAAACTTAGTAAAACATCTGTCATAACATCATTCATGAGTTATTATGCTTAAACACACACGACCCTGAATGCCTCTATCATGCATATAAGAATAAAAAGGGTCGAGTTATGATTGTCCTAACATTTTGACAAACTGTTATGGCGCTACAATGAGACACGGTTGTTCCATGCACGTTCAAAACTGTCCTTTTGCTTAACAACCGTCTAAGATCACCCACAATTCTTCACTTATAATGAAGATGCCAGTTCGTTTGACAGTTTAAGCGTTATCATGATACACAAATATTTTCTAAATTATTGCAGAGTTTAATCCGGCTGAAGTTTACTTAAAAATAACCTTGTTAGGAGAATGGTATTTGAATATCGCTCAATATATATTGATGTCATGTAGTAAACAGATGTAGTCATACATTCAAATTGTAACCTCATATGAAACATTTAGGATTTGAAGAACAAAACAGAACATTTTCCCTGTAAATATGTTTCCAGTTTTCAGGTAAGGCATGAAAAACTAATACTTAGCACATACCTAATGATAAATTTAATATGTTTTATTGTACTGTTGCATCTAATCTTACTGCAAAACTACCTGCAGCCTTGAACAGATTTGGCAAGAAGTTTGTATCTAATTTTTATTCATCAAAAGGCATTTCACCTAGCAGTTATTCTTTTTCATTGATGTCAGAAAATAGTATTTTAGAGTATTTGAATAAGCTAGGGGAAAATAAATCTACTGGCTTAGATGGTATTCCAGCTCGTTTTGTTAGGGATAGTGCAACTATTATTACTTTTCCTTTAACACATATTGTAAATTTGTCACTTATACAAGGTACTGTACCAGATGATTTGAAGGCTGCTAGAGTTGTTCCTCTTTTTAAAAAAGATGATAAAACNATGACTACTTTTTTATGCAAATGATTGCCTTTCATATCTCAAATCTGTGATATTCATCCCATGCCTCTCTATGTCAATACCATCAATATCCAAGGACCACAATGGAAATAAGAGATTAAGGTCTCTTTTTTTGTGTAATCCTTGGTGTAATGTTAATTACATGGTTTCATTTCTCATACATGTTTATTGTTTTACTATTTTATCATGTTTATAGATATGTTTTATCATGTTGTGTCATTATACTGAAATAAATCTATCTACCTCACACATACCTGGCGTTTGGCATTCAGCATTCACACAGATTTACACTTTGAAAACAAAACAATGTCCCCATTTACGAATCATTTATTTTCCACCTGCTTTAACAGTAAAAGAATAGACATCACATGTTTGTGGAATAATTGCTACAGACATGTATAACTTACTGCAGTTTATCTTTAATGTACTTCACAGACATCGATCAATAACAATGAACCCAGAAAACGTATTCCTGGCAAGGGTTTTAAAACTTCAAAATGGGATCTTTTCCATTCAATGAATAAACATCAACAATTGATTTACTATAAAAAGGGTCTATCGACTTTAGAAACATGCATAAATGCCGGTAACATTGATATCTGCCATGACGCATGAGCCACCAGGATATAAAACATACATAATTTAGAGCCCATAATTTCCAACATACCATCAATAAAGGTCAAAGGTAAAACATTGTTAATCAAGCATCAACAATCCTTGTTCAACCCTTTATTTGAACTACCCACACATCCCCCATAACAGCCAATAGCCCCCAACATTTCTCAGACGAGTCTCTTTATCTCACTATCTACAGCTTTCACAGTTCCTCCCCAGCAGTTTCCAGGACTGCCCCACTAAACGAGAGGTCCCAGTATGACTCGACATTGTGTTTGCGGAACTGTTCCCGAGCAAAGGCCTCTGTCGGGCACACCTTGAATTTCATCTCTCCAAAGGCCCGCTGTTGTGTTGTACCCTGAAAATAGACACCATTTATTTTAGACTTTACAGTGATTTATAGGGAATAATAAGTGAAGTGAAATCAGAACTCATTGTTCAGAACACTGAAAATTACCATTCTGTTACTGTTTTTGTTCTTTTTGTTGTTTTATATTCAATTCAATATAAGTACTGAATATTCGAATAATTAAACTCCGGAAACATTATCGCAAGAGAAATTCTTGTGACCATTTTCTATGTTAGTCTTTTCTTTCAAGCAAGTGACAATCACATATCGACTATGTCAATAGCCAAACAAGGACATTATTGTCCAGGACTCAACAATCTCTAAAAACGTGTGTACATGTACATCAATTCTTCATATGTTACCTATTCTGGGATAATTGTCTTGCCAAGATCAGTAGTTATAGCAACTTATATTCAGTGACATGGATGTTGTTAACAACTTACAATTTTCAACAATTTATAACAAATGCCTGAAATTCTTTTACCAGGCAACATTTTTTTAATGTGAATTTCTTTCTGTTTCTAATTTCAATTTTTTAAAGACATTTAAAAAATGATTAGAATTATAACATGACATTAGAAGTGACCGTTCCAAGTCAACAAAATTCTTCTCAACCAAATCACTTTTTATCTGGACAAATTTATCAAAAGCTGTACCTCCCACACTAGAACACATTTGTTACTGGTTGCTTGCCCTTCCTCTGCTTCACCATCTACAAATAATAAGCTTCTATACAATAACAACATTACATCACTTTGTGTTCATTCAAATCTTGTTACAACAAGACATGTGTCCATAGGAAATGCAAGCCCCCACATTCCACTTTTGCCTCAAAACTCCAATCACATGAAAACAAACAGGCTGTTTATGGCCAAATTTGACTTTTGACCTCTATATGTGACCTTTACATATGAGGTAATATTGCAATAAAGTGTGTAAAACATTCACTTGAAAAGCATTACAAGCTTTAATTGAAAATAATATGTGACCTAAACAACATAACTATTTTTTTTTGTATAACACCATCAACTTAAGCCAGTTATTAAAGTTCTTAGGGAAAGGAACACAAATAATCATTTGATAAGAAATCATACCAGCATTTTTTTATAAAAATATTTTCAAATTTTCCATATGGTAATTTTAAAGTGTTTTGTTTTAATGTATAGGCATTAAAGTAAGTTTTTGTCAAATTTTTGTTGAGCTTCAACAATAAGCTACCCACTCACCGTCTTTTCTTTTCTTCTGTTTATCCTCTGCCCATTTTATTCTAGTCAGCATTAATCTTCTAAACTTTCGCTGCTGTTTGGGACCTTTAAACATTTTAACAGTTCCTTCAATTGGAATACATTTGAGCCAAACTCTTGGAAAATGAGGCTCAATGCATGTGCATTAAGTATCATCCCAGGTTAGTCTGTGAAGTCCACATAGGCTAACCAGGAACAACACTTTCTGCTTTTATGGATTTTTAAAAAAAAAGAAAGTCTCTACTAAACCAAAATCCAGTCTCAGTATAAAGTGTCATCTCTAATTAGCCTTTGAAGATTGCACAGGCTAATCAGGGACAATACCTTACACAAATGCACTTAGCACGTTTTTCCTAGATACTGGCTAATTTAGATAAAAGTAACATAATAGTATCGCAAAAGAAATATTTTGGAAATATGAAGTTTGTCATGAACAAAAGATGTGTTTGTCAGAAACACAATGCCCCCTTCTGCACCGCTTTGATTTTTTTTAAATATTTTTTTTTGACATTTGACCTTGAAGGATGACCTTGACCTTTCACCACTCAAAATGTGCAGCCCCATGAGATACGCATGCATGCCAAATATCAAATTGCTATCTTCAATATTGCAAAAGTAATGGCCAATCTTTAAAGTTTTCGTACGCACAGACTGACTGACAGTTCAACTGCAATATGCCACCCTACCAAAGGCATAAAAATCAGCAACTTACGTACACTTGATTAGTATTTAAGACACCAACATATACTTTTGTGTAAAGAAGTTAACAACATTTTTTTTTTGAGTCCAATAGAATTTGTTTCAGTTATTGTTTATATAATATTTGTTCCAAGTTTGTTATGCTGATTAATTGTAAGTAGTTCTGACAGTAACTGAGTTTTTCAACATTTCAACAGTCTATCATCAAAAGCACTGTTAGATTGATACACATCTCTTACCCCCTTCCACGACCACTATATTACAGTCCTTGAACAACACTACGACCCCAGTCATGTAGAGCTGGTTGGCATTGGTCTCCACCTTGAACTTCTTGGCTGGGTTGCTCAGATCATTCACTCTGGAATTAACAATTATTCAATAGCACATTTTATTTATGTATTGATCTATTTGAGTACTGCTTTAGGCTAAAACCCGGGCTTAATGCA
Organism: Dreissena rostriformis; assembly: GCA_007657795.1. Classification (NCBI taxonomy): domain Eukaryota; kingdom Metazoa; phylum Mollusca; class Bivalvia; order Myida; family Dreissenidae; genus Dreissena; species Dreissena rostriformis. The sequence continues at coordinate 54,785 of VMBQ01000452.1, forward strand.
TGTGCGTTAAGTGTCATTCCAGATTTGCCTGTGCAGTCCGCATAGGCTAATCCGGGACAACACTTTCATGAAATTGTTACCTGTAAAGAAAATCTCTTCCAAACAAAATACCATTCTAGACAGAAGGTGTCGTCACAGATTAGCCTGTGTAGACTCCTTTGTTTTTTTGTTAATTTAAATTGATTGTCCATCATTTTCAACATTATTTTAAACCTATTTATTTAAGCTTGATTGCATCGAAACCCTAAGGCTTATTTGAAACACTCTCGAGTCCGTTTCCTGGGACTAGAACCAGTACTTGGTGTCTATGGGGGAGATCTAAAGAACGCTCTCACAGTATTGACCTCCTGGTCGCTAGGCGGACACCATATCCACTATGCCATTATTTCAGTCATTGCAAGGCAGTCCATTAACCTACTCAATTTCTCCGGCTGAAGAATCTGCATTACCTACTTGCTAAGTGCACATACTAATGAAAGTAAATGACAACCACCCTTCTTGCATGAGAGGTTAGGGAGATTGGCAGTAGAAACAAGAGATGTGTTTGTCAGAAACACAATGCCCCCTACCTTGACCTTTCACCACTCAAAATGTGCAGCTCCATGAGATTCACATGCATGCCAAATATCAAGTTGCTATGATCAATATTGCAAAAGTTATTACCATTTTTCGAAACCTAAACGCAAAGTGGTACCGAATTTCAGAAGGACAGACGGACAGTGCGATAACTATATTCCCACCTTCGGGGGCATAAAAAAAAACATGAACAATCCCCACGCAAGTTATGTTTCCTGAACATCCATTAATCAAGCCACGAGCCTTGGAGTTTTAGTCCAGCCCTCAACCAATTGACGTAGCATGCCTAGTATATACCAAATGCCAGACAAATGATTAAGTGATGAACATCAAAAGAACATACATGTATACATACAATAACATGTACAACATAATTGCTTTACAATATGCAACTTGAACTCAAGCTAAAATTATGACATAACGGCAATTAATGTTATATTGTGCACAAAAGACAAGATCAAAACAAGCACAAAGGACACTGACATAGAAACTGATAAAGTTGCAATGTTCAAACCTGTAGACTGATACATGTACCCCGAGGGTTGTGTCTTCTTTGATTTTGTTGATTTTTTTCTCTCGTCTCTGTTCCTTTGTGAGTTTTCTTGCTGCATTTGCCTCTTCATGGGCCCTGTGTAAAATGAGTGAACATTTGTGAACAGATCTTACTTGTACAGAAAACGCTGCTAACAAAATGAAATGGAATTTTTGCTTGCTATACCAGTCTACACACATTTTATACTTTTGTTTATTTAAGTGTTTATCATATGAAATCCCTTAATAATTAAATTGGAACATAAGGCATTATTTAATTGATGGAAAAAAATGCAACTGACCACATTTTACACCATGTATGTCCAGTGCAAATGATGCAAAATTGATATATTTCTTTTCAAAAGTTATTGCTCCATGCAAAAATTAAAAAGCACCTACCTCACTAATTTGAAAACAGTTAAAGAACCAGGAATATCAGTGAAACTGTTGGATGCACTGCGATGATGTACTTTGTGAATATAGAGTGTTAATTGAAAGCATGGGAACAAGAGATTAAGCAAGTAAGTCTTAGAAAGATTAACAGATTGCAAAAATGACATTGACCTGACATTGGAGCACACTGATAAGATCGGTGCATGTCCAGCCTTTGCTGCATGTAAGATTTCAAGTGGAAACAATTATTTGAATATCAATAACTCCCTTGAAAATCACTGTTTGGAAATGCCCTGACAATTTAAGGTCTCAAGTTTAAATGGATTCGTTTTTCTGAAAAACGTTATCAAAATGCGTTGAAAGTTTAATCCAATTCAGGTCATAAGTCCAAGAGATCTTGCTCCAAAACAAAAAGTTAATTAGAACAGGAGAGGTATTAATAGTCTTAGGCAACAGCTTCCTAAAAAAAAATTGGACGACCTGATTTGCATGTCCACCAAACAGGGATGCTGCAGATATATTTTAATTAAATTCGGGTGCTTATAGGGATACTGCATATCAAGATTTATTGAATTTGGATCATTAGTGTCTGAGATATTGTGCCCTTATTCAAAAGGCAGTTACTCTTCAAACAAGAGCACCGCCTAGCGGATGCAGACCGCTGATCTATTTGTCACAGTATGAATCCAATCTGATCATAATTAAAGAAGTTATGGCAATTTTTAGCAAAATTGTGGGGTTGTGGTCATTTATTACATAACCTTTCAAAAAATGAAAAAATAAATAAAAAATGGGGATGGGGATTCTTGGGTGGGATGGTTGGACAGTCTTTCAGTCAAAATAATATTTTTATTTTATTTTATTTTTCAAAAATGATGAGNGATGATCTTTAAAAAATATGAAGAAAATGGGAAACAAAAAAATGTGTTTTGCTTGGGAGGGGGACTCTGGGGTGTAGCATGGGGGAAGGTTTGGGTGGAGTCTATTGTGGTATGTCAGGTAAGTGATGTTTTGTCAAAGTATGAATCAAATCTGATCATAAATAAAGAAGTTATGGCAATTGTAGCAAAATTTAATACTTTGACCTTCACAGTCAAGGTCATTCAAAGGTCAAGGTCAAATTCAACGTGCCAGGTACAGTACCCTCATAATAGTAAGAAAGTATTTGAAGTTTGAAAGCAATAGCCTTGATTCTTTTGTAGAAGTGGATCTAAACACAAAACTTAACCAAATATTCAAAGTTAATACCGGTACGTCAAAAAAGTGTTGCAAGTATGAAAGCAATAGCTTTGATACTTTAGGAATAAAAAGGACCTAATTTTTTACCAAATTTTCAATTTTCTAAGTATAAAAAAGGCACATAATTCTGTCAAAATCCCAGCCAGAGTTATTTAACTTTGCCCGCCAAGTTCCCTCGTGGTAGTTAGTAAGTGTACAAAGTTTGAATTCAATAGCTTTGATACTTTATGAGAAAAGTGGACCTAAACACAAAACAGTAACGGACGCAGACGCCGACACTCAGGTGATGACAATAACTCATAATTTTTTATAAAAAAATAGATGAGCTAAAATTAACGGAGCAGAAAGAGGCCTGACAATTGGTTTTAGATTTCGTGGAGAAACAAACCATCCATTAGGAAATGACGTATTAATAATCAAAGAGCAATAACTCCCTGAAAAATCATAGGACCAATATCGACCTAACTACGATGAACATGTCCACCCAATGGGGATGCTGCTTATCAAATTGCAGTGTGGTGGAGAGATGGATAAAAAAGACAGACAGACATCGAGTATGACAAAAACGATCATAGAGGAAATTCAAAATTAGAATTTAGACTGAGAGATGAAGCGTTACTATATGCTCCCACTTTCAAGGAGCAAAAACAAAAAAGTGAAACTACACTACTGGAAACTACAATACTGTTGCTTACTTCTGTCGTTTTGCCATCTGTGCTCTGACGTGGGCCTCCACCTTGGTTGGATCCTGTACAGCCTCCGAGCCCAGAACTCGCATCAAGTTTGCCATACGCACTGCAACAGGTGGGGGAGAAAACATTTCATATTTGCATTCAATCACCCTATCCTTTGATCTCTTTAGTGTTCATTTGATAATGATAGGTCAATCACCCCATCTTTTGATACATTCAGCGAACACCACTTCTTTGGATTAGGCAACCATGTGCTTGTGCTTAACACTTCAAATATAAGCCCATGATTGGTTTACTCAATATTTGATTTGTAAGCATGAGCTGGTCAATTAAAGAGGGAGAATCACATATATCAGTCATAAAGACAAACAAAGTCCTGTACATTAGTCGTAATAAATATAAGCTGAGCCTTGAACCTTGAAGTTAGTAGTGTTTTCCAACACAGCCTTAGTAAATGAACAATAAAAAGCACAAAAAAACAATTCAAAACCAGTTTAAACTGCAACCGTTTCATGGATGGAGCCCATGTCTAAATTAAACAACAACTTCAAACAGCTGATATAATCTTGAGTATCGCAAAAAAAAAAGTGATTTGTATCCCCTGCACAATTTTAAGAGATATGATCAAGGGAAAATAACTCTGGATAGTGTGGATCATTTGGGATTAAAAAAGTGTCTTGCATGTATATGCTTCATGGAAATGACGTATCTTTTTCAATTTTATCTCTTGGGAAATGTTGAAGTCAGCGCAGCAAACTTGCAAAATTTGAAACTAATTCTCTGACTGACCAAAATATCAACAAAGGAGTGACTCCAATTCAAAATTCAAAGAACATAAATATTTTGAAAGTTTTATTGGCAGAACATTTGTATGCAAAGCAAAAGCCCCAGTTTTCAACCCAGCTCAAGTTGAAATGATGATGATAAAAAGATAAATGCCTTAAAATACTGTATCCCCCCCACCCCCTGACGGCAGATACCTTTAGGTTCCAAAGGAGGCGCCAACCCAAGTCGTATTTTCTCCTGTATCTCTTTCTGTGCCTCTTGACGATTCTGTCTCCGCAGTTTCTTACGCTCTCCAGCCGTGAGGAATACTGGCATAATGGGCTCTTTCTCTGGCTCAGCTGCAATTAGACATTGAATTGCTTTATATATACATATATGAGCCTCGCTCTGTGAAAAGGGGGTTTAATGCACAAGCGTTAAGTGTCGTACCAGATTAGCCTGTGCAGTCTACACAGGCCAATCAGGGTAGACACTTTCCACCAAAACTGGATGTTCGTCAAGAAGCGTCTTCCTTTTAACAAAAAATACAATAAAAGTGGAAAGTGTCGTCCCTGATTAGCCTGTGCAGACTGCACATGCCAATCTGGGATGACACTTTACGCACATGCATTTAACCCCCTTTTCACAGAGCGAGGCTCATATATACAAATACCGTGTTAAGAAGTCATCTTTACTCAGGCTTGACACAGTACTGTTGAAATGGTAAAATACTGACAATTTATTAGAACCAATTAGTGGCAAACTGTTATAAACCAATGAGGGTTAGTTAACTTACCAGTTTGACTCCAGATTCAACAAGAGCACCGCAAAGCGGGTGCTGACGCTTGGCTGTGGATGCTTGGATGTTTGTTTTTTTACCTTTGACCTTGAAGGATGACCTTGAGATGCACATGCATGCCAAATATGAAGTTGCTATCTTCAATATTGCTAAAGTTATGGCCAATGTAAAAGTTTTCAGACGACGACGCGGGAAGACGAGAGGGCTTCGAAAAGAGCCGAGCTAAAAAAATTATGTGCCATTTGCTCAGAAATGAGCTTGAAAAAAAGTTGTCGGCTTTTTACAGCATTGCTATAATGTTCAATTGAAAACTGTTTGTTTTGATTATTTCTGCAAAGGGAAGAATATCTTCATATGCTGACTGATGGAGGTTTTTAAACACATTTTTTGGAAACAAATGCATGTTTGTAACTATTTCTTTTAAGGTAGAAGAAAAGAAGTCAGTGAAGTCGTTATGCTTAAGTGGCTATTAATTTAAATGATTTTTCTTTGGATAAACACTTTTAATGTGATTTTTTAAATGTTGCTAATCTAAACAAATTGTCTTTCTTGAAGTATTTCCAACAAGTAAAACATGTTTGAAATGGCTTTAAATACTATGGCATTTTGCACTAAAAATCATGATTTTTACTTCAAATTAAAATTGTTTGACAGTTACTAAGAATCATGTATGTGCATTATTGCCAAATTGACACATTTTTTTATTATTATACATAAAAATATATTTTTTGTTAAGTCTTTAAAAAAAAAGAGTTCAACAAACTAACAGATTAAATCAGCCAGTTATATAAAATGAAATGAAAGACCAAAATTAGTCCAGTACCCACCCGGTGGTTTCATCTGTATGGGGTGTTCCACAAGGTGTGTTATTCCCTCCAGTCTGGCACGCAGCTCCTCCCCCTGACCCACGTCGGTATACCTGCCACAGAAAGCTATTTATGTGCTGTATATCATTTATAAATTTACTTCCAAAAATAGAAAATCATCAATTGTGTTGAGTAATTTAACTATTTTTAACTATTTTATACACAAGCAAAAAGAGTTTGTGTATTAAAAACATGAACATGATTATTTTTGATGCATGGAAATTATACCTTTGACAATAGCTTAGGTGAAGTCTACACTTTTATGGCAAATCCCGAATCCCTCTTTTGAAAAACAGACAACAAACATAGATGTGTTGCAAACACAGATGCTCCAATTATGTATACGTGTTTGAACACAGAAAACAGTGCTATATTATGTCTGTATTTGACCTTAATCTTGTGTGTTTACCAAGATTTTCAATGGACAAGGGAAGTAACTCTCAAGAAAACAATTTACTTGACTTATGTCAGGCCACAACATTGAGAATCGCTAACGGGAGATTGGGCTCGGATTATAGCGTTGGTTAATACACATGTTTTAATACTAATGGCGCAAGTGTCATTGATAATTTAATATTAAGTGAACATTCGTTTAATACCGTTGATAACTTTAGTGTAAAAGATTTTAACAATTTCAGTGATCACGCCCCGCTATCTTTTAATTTAAAATGTAACGTGCATGTTTTAGTAGAAGAACCATACATGTGCGAGCACGTGAAATGGAGGGACGATGAAAAGCAGCATTTCCGAGATGGCCTAATTAGCAGGGCAACCGATTTTAACGACTTAATTCATAGTCATGTAGAACAAAGTGACGCAAATATTGACAACCTAGCTAAAAAATTTACGAATATCGTAAGAGATATCGCTGACCCATTATTTATCTAACGCGTTAAAAAATATCCACAATTTGAACGACATCCGATATCAGATAGTGATAAATGGTTTGATCAAGAATGCAGTGAAGCGAAACGATCGTATAAAGATGCATTGCATATACATTTGTATATAATAACTCCCATAGCGATACAGATAGAGTAAAAATGTGTCAATTAAAAAGCACATTTAAAACAATAACAAAAAGTAAACGTCAGGCATACAACCTAAAACGCTGTAAACAATTTGAAGACCTTAAACGGAATAAACCTAAGGACTTTTGGAGGTACTTTAGATCCCAGAAAACAACATGTTATAATAGCAATACATCACTTAATGATTTTAAGAATCATTTCCAGCAAATGTTTTCAGATGAAAACCATACTAATAATGATAATGCAGAAGATTTTAATATGAACCATGACTT